>VYZS01095241.1:0-85817 GCA_013400695.1 Neodrepanis coruscans | reverse complement strand
GTGGGTTCGGGGTGGAAAAAAGGAGTGAAGCCAAACAGTTTTAGGGAAAAAAAAAAAAAAAAGGTGGGAGTCAACCAGATGGACAAGCTGCAGTGGGTGGTTGGGAAATGGGGACAAGTCATACAAAGCTCCATGTGAGAGCAGCAGCACCTGAACATGGTGCCAGCCCTGAAGGTAGGGGAATCAAAACAAACATCTTCCTCTTGCCAGGACAAAGGCATGAAGAAGGGGGAAAACATACTAAAAAGGACTCGAGAAGATACAAAAGACTGAGCATCACAACAGCTGTCCCAGGCATGGCTGGCACAATCAGTGACCTAGCAATATTAAGGAACATTAAGGAAAGATCTTCAGAGTCTGTTTTTGATTCTGCTGATTCTTGCAACCTTAGTCACCAGTTTTAAAGCATAAGCGACATCACCAGCCAAATCCCTGTCTCCCTACACATATTTCACATCTTTCTCCCAGGCTATTTCATCAAAATCCCGAAGGTAGGTGGGAGGAAAGCTGCCTCACATTAGCCTGCAAGCCACGAGGGCAGAGCAAAATGGGGTGTTCAGCATTTACCTCCATGACTAAGAGGTCTCTCTGCTCCACAGCCCATGCTCCCAAAACACATCCCTTGCTTGACGGCTTTGTAGCTCATGACAAGTGACACAACACATCCACAGTGGGAAGCCAGACCTAAAGACACATGGAGGTCAACTGACTTCTCCATCTGCACCATCAGGGGAGCACGAAGGAGTAAGTGCGATAAACAGCATCCATGATAATGAACAAGGGAAAAAAATGTGGTCTTACACAAGACTGTTGGCTTTCCAGTTGGGAGAAGCACATGTCTGTGCAGCATCAGGCCAAGTGTCCCTTGCATAAAGTCCACTTCAGGCTGCCAGAGTATCCTGAAGCAGATCCTGCCAAATCCACCCACAAATTCACCTGCCTGGAGGCACCCATTGGGCTGGTAACACCCTACAGACCATGGCTTCAGTGTACAGATAGCGCAGGCACGCAGCTGGAAAGCAGCACAAGGCAAGGAAAGCTGCAGTGGCAGGGGCTCCTGGACCACAACCAAACCCCTTTCTAGAAGCAGCTATCAAGTCTCTGCAGAAGTAGTGGAATGGAGCCACTTTTCATCCTACCTCTCAAGGAAATCATCACTGCTGTTACGCAGACACAATTATGTCTCCAGAGCCTTTTAACTGCAGCTCTTTAGGGATGAGTGGGTTGATAGAAATCTATTCACAGGGCTGACATCGCTTGGCTGGGTAAGGACACTGCCACTGAGTCAGTGGCTGGGGTGAGATCACAAAATAAGACTGGCGATGTGGGAAGCTCTAGGCAATGCCAAGGCAGCATCTGCTGGGGGACCTGCCCCTACAGCCTTGACCACAAAGGCCACCCCAATTCCTTATTTTATTCCTCTAGAATTTTCTTTCAAAGAAAAACAAAATAATAGTATCTGGGAGCAGCCTACTTTCCTTTTCCCCATGTGGTCCCCCCTCTGGAGAAACCCACCACTCAGAGATGGGGGAGGTGCTGCATATGCATGTCAGAGGCAACAGAGCAATACAGAGCAGCATAAGGCTGTCTCCTCCTCAGCACCCCTACTCTCCAGGTAGCCTTAATCAATTCCAGGATCCAAGCACCTGGCAAATGAGAGAAGAGGGGCACAGCTTGGCCATCACTGTATCAGTCACCTTGCCAAGTCATGTCCAGAGCAGAGGGATGCAGGAAACTCTTACTGTGGGACCCTTGAACTGCATTGCAGAGCCCTGTTCTGAGCTTGGCAGAGCAGCCAGGGGCTGCTTTATCATATCTGCCATCTGCTTGTTTGTTTTGCCATCCTCTTCTCCTCCTGGCTATGCTCACAGACTCCTACCTGTTCTCCGAAAGCTTTGCTAGGTCTCAGTAAACAAACCACAGGCAGGGACAAGAATAGGGAGCAGAAAGGCAGGGGAGGGGAAAAGAGGGGAGGGGAAAAGAGGGGAGAAAATCAAAATTTAATTAAAGACACTTTTGCTTCAGGGCTCTGAAAATTACAAATTCATATATCTCCTAGAAAATGCCCTGAGCGGTTGCTATGCCAGGCTGCCTACCAGTCCCACCAGGAGGGCCATAAAGCACTAGCACAGAGCTCCCTGGCTTCCTCCCCCCACCTCCACCCTGCAACATCAGGCAACCTTGAGCAGCTTGTCAAGTCCATGACAAGTGTTTCTGCAACCAGGAGCTATCAATCTGCAGCCCCATTAGTAGTAGTATAGGAATCTGCTCTTTTCATCTACAGCTGTGGCACAAGAGTTTGAAGAAGGGTGAGATGCAGGGGGAGAAACGTAACTGCAAGATGGGACCAGAAAACCCTCAAAATATTTTGTTGGAAACACCGAGTTCTTCTAAAGCATATTTTCTAATGAGAATGGATCTAATGGATCCAGAGGGACTTTGCTGGCAATGCCCATCTGAGGGCATTGATTGTTTTCTATAGGGAAAACCCATCTTCTGGTAATTCCCTGATGAAGCAGCCCAGTTTTTTCTTCCATAGCTGAGAGGAATATTCACCAGAAGACGCACGGATGCTGCCCAGCCCTAACATACTTCTCACAAGGACTACAAAGATAGCGAGCATCTTCCGTCAAAGAGTGGCAAGAGCAAGCTGCTTCGCCACTTTCCTCGCCCAGCAAGCAACAAGGAACAGACTGAACGTCCAGCACACAAGGGTGTTGCATGGCTCTGCTATATTTAACAAAGCTTTCAGTACAGTTTCTGGTAATGCAATGAAACAACATATCTTTGGCAGTACCTTGTCAGAGGAAGGCTTAGAAAGTGGGAATCAAGAGTATTTTTCACCCTTTAGTCTGAACTTTGAAGGTGGGATTGGAGTCTTTTCTCAGTAGTATGGTGAAGTCTTGGCCCTTGCTGTTAACAAGCAGGTGGTTGGTAAAACAGTAAGAAAATTTTGCTGGCTTTCCTTTAAAATGGGCATCAGTGTGAGAAAATGGAAAGTTTCTCGCACAACAAGAGACTGGTACATAAAGTCATTTGCCAAGCTATAACATGCCTAAATTGCAACCAGAAAAACAACAGAGAGGTTAAGAAAAGCTTTCAGAATCACTCAACCCACCACAGGCTACACTTTGAACTCTATCAGGTATCTAGCAACACCTATTTTTCAAGAGACTGAGTCAAGTGGGTTAGACCAGTGCTCATCATATCAGGAATTTGGGGCAGATAAAGGGTCATTCTAACAGAAAGAAGACAGAAGTGCTTTGAGGAAGCATCACCCACACCAACTTTTGCCATTTCTAAAGACAAGCTGAAAACCCACGTCTTTTCAAGAAACCACAGTAATTCACATCTCTCCGTTTGTGCAACTACTGCACTTCTGCTTCAGATTATGAGTAGAATAAGAAGTGAAAATTGAGGCAGGAAAGTGTTGGGGAGCCAGCCAGTCCTCCAGACCTTCCCTGCCAAATTCTCCAAAGCATGGTTTGAAAGACCCAGATAAATATCAACTATTTCAATAAAATTCCTAACATCCTACAATGGAAAGATATCAACAGTTCACTCTGAGATTTTGGCTTGCATTTCTGGATATCTGCTCAAGGATGAAACTCCGCTAGGCAAAGGACACAGCATGACAGACACCACCACATCCAGTGAGTACCTGAGTACTGGAGGGGCACAAACAGCTGCAGAAGCTGGTTTACCCACAGCTCAGCTCTCCTCATTATTTGGATCAGGAAACTACAGAAACAGAATTGGAGGCAGGTCTGAGTTGGGCTGTTTTCATAAATGGATTTTCCAGACTTTATAAAGCTATTTCTTCCAAGGTTGCTCTCTAAACTGGAGATGCAATGTTCGGAAAGCTACAAAGTACAGACTAACAATCAAGACTTACAAGAAAAAACAGCAGTTTACCATACAAATGACTGGTCTGGCAGGAGCATCAATGAAGGGCACAAATAGTCCAGAGCAAGATCAGGGCAAAATCTCCTTTCTGCAAGAGCATCCTGATGTCATCCACGTCCATGGACTCATTGTGCAGTATCTGTCTATGTAATTATTTATAGTATCAAAGTATTTATCCATTTATTTATCTAAGCAGTTTCTCACTTATTCTATTTCTCTTTCTACAAAGATTTGTATTTGTCTCTATTTTAAGACAATAGTACTTCTTTTTCCACAGAATTCCCAAAGTAGGGCAGTTCACAGGGGACATGGCTCCTTCCTCCCATGTCCCCACTGCAGTTCAGGGAGGTTTGCATGGGGGTGGTGAGGTGGGATGAAGATGGGTAGCAGTGGCTGTGGGAAGGTGGGCAACCAGGAGGACTCATCCCTGTGTGCATGGGGACGTGTGTGACAGCAGGCAGGGTTCAAGCTTAGAAGTGTGGAATATGCTGCCACAGGGTATTTCTTTTTCAGTGTAAGCTGTGATGGCAGCTGACCCAGCTTTCTCCTTCTACCTGCCTAGTCGAATCTCTCTCTTTCCACTGCACCCTGCAAACACAGGAATGCACAAACCTGGCAATGTTCTGCTCTCACCCACACTCAGATAACTTTGCTGGGGATGACCATGCCTGGCACCTCTCAAGGTTGAATCCCTGATTTTCCCTACAGGCAAGCTCACACCTCATATTATCACTCCTTATATCATCACTCCTTCAGCAGGCAGCAAGGGCAGATCCTGAAGGAGTCAACAACAGACCAACCCCCTCACCAGCATGAGCAATGAGCACCCTCAGACCCCACAGACAAGAGAAGTGGTGCTCAGCTCTACATCCCCTCATGCCTTTACTTGTGGAACTACCTTCTGTTTATCCTTCTCTTCTTTCCCCTTGAAGAGTGAAAAATGCAAATAAGAGCTTATAAATTATCAATTCTTGATTGATTTTGCTGAGAAAAGCACATAAAACAATCACACAACAGAGGAGAATAATTTAGCATTTCAAGTGGGGAATGGTGATGTTGCTGAGACAGCTCTATGTAGGCAGAGCATTCTCAAGCCACCCAACATGATCTCCCCAATTCAGCCTCTTCCTTCTGTCCTCTGAAAACACACAAGGAAAACCATCACCTTGTCTAGCTGATGCCTTAAGACACAGAAATTCATATTTCCATTAGCAGAATAGTTCCCTTCCACCACAATTACAGTATGCATCCATGAACACAGCTGCATGCACACAGGCTTCCACCAAGACGATCCCATGCTTTGATAGTCCAGGACTGACCCACAGCCTGTGAACTTACTGCCAGCAGAGCAAGAATTATGCAGGAAAGACTAGTTTCCACCCCAAAAGCTGTATGCCAAGCTAGGCAGGGCTATTAAGAGCAAGTCCCTTGAAAAAATAACTTACCACTGCAGATGGTTCATGCAATTGTGGTCCTCCCATTCATGCCTAGTTGTATAGTAGCATGTGTTTTGAAGCTCTTTTCCACCTGTTGAGTCTTTAAAAAAAGGTTCTTTCAAGTGTTGGCTTCCCTAGTATTTCTCCAGCATCACATGAAAACTTTCTTTTCTGAGTCTGTGGGAAATCAGTCTTTCTCCAAAACTGGGTGACAGTAGCATCCCACTGTCTGCTAAAACACTGCATCTTTTTTTCTGGAAAACTGTCCCACCAAGATTACAACTGACACCATATTGTTTCTGAGCCATGCATACAGCTTTTAGCTTCTGTTGATGGAATTAGTACAATATTGTAGCTAAAACATTTTCCAGGGCAGCTGATTAAACCACCCAGGGATTACCTGCAAATCAGAGGCATGAGAGAACAAAACAAATCAGCCCACACCCCTCAAAAGGTGATACCTGAGGACCAACACTCTCCAGTGACAGCATCTCTATCAACAAGAGTCAGCAACGGCTGGAAGACATGATTTAACAGAGATGGAAGAGTCCAACACACCTAAAAAAGGCTTTACTCTGTCATAACTTAAGGAGCCCTACCAGTACTCAAGGCTCCTGTTGCACCGTCTCATAAACCATCATCTTTCCTGAGTTCCTCTTAAGTATCTCATTGACATCTGGAGCACTGCAGACCACTGGCCTAAACCTGGTGCTAGAAGCTGATGCTAAATGTACAATACTCAAAGTTATTACCTGTCTTAAGACATACTGCTACAGCAGCAATGGTGTTGGGTTTTGATGCATTTCGGTTTGGTTTTTTTTAATACATTCACTCTTCCCATCCCTTCAGTTCTGTAGCTTTTGGCCACAGAAGCCCACTGTGCTAAACAGACAGCTGGATTGTGGACATAGTGGAATATTCTTTGTTTGGCAGGGAAGATGTTTATATGTGTGTCTATTTCAGCACTAGATTTCAAGTCATCTGGGGTCTTTGTACTGATTTGGTTCTGAAGAAAAGAGCATTTTCCACGCTGTCTAAACCTGGCTTACTTCTCCTCTTGCCTTTTACACAGAGTGATTTCACTTTTGATCACACAGGAAAAAAAATATATATGTTATTCAGAAATAAATAAAGAAGATGCTGAAAGAGATGATGGCTTGTCAATGGGAAATTATATTCCTTCACAGCTGCAGTAACGATATGATTAGGATCCAATCCCTCCACATCCTTCATGTGCTAAGTCATCTTTACAGAAGTGAAGTGGCCCGAGGGTGAGGAATGAAAGAGGGGGAGGTGTATGGAGGGAGGCTTTGACACAATGTGGTACCCAAAGGATTGTGCATTAACTCTCTGGTCACCCAACAAAACAAGAAATTTCCTTTGGCACCGAAGCATCTTTTCTGTTGATTTTTGACAGCAACATCTTTTAAAACTACGGTTTCATCCCTCAGCAATAATTTATGTGCATATCTGGATCATCTGCATGAGCTTGAAATCCATCCATCCTTTTTGGTCTGTTATTTGCTCTCTCTCCCAGACTTACCACCTTCCCCAAAAATCTGCCTTTCAGCTCTCTGTTGCTCCCGTTTCCAAGCTGTGTAAGAAACTAAAAAAGTATGCAAGCACTGCTCCACCAAGCCCTTGTATGGCTGCTTCTGGCTAGATTTTCAGGATCCAGTAAGAATATTTTCTTCCCCTTTTCAGAATTTAATTTTCTCTAATCCAGACTGCACTGTCAGCCCAGACAAACTGTTGCGGAATTTCCCACCATTAGCTGCCCTCTTCCAGGCTTCATACTTGCCGTGATTTAGGACAGGCTGAAATCCTGCTAAGCTCCTCACACAGTAATGCCTGAACATGTGTGCTAAGGGTGGAACGAGCCATGGGACAAGGTCCAAAGGTGACTCCAGAGCTACTCTGTCATCCTCCAGGATTGACAGATGGAAAGAGCATTACTTCCCTGACTATGACAGAGGTGCTACACCTCCAAAGGTCTCACCAACTCTGGATTCAGTTCATGACATGTCATGAACCCATTTGACAGGATGATACCAAGGTGATGCCAAAGTGCCAAAGGGATTTGGAACAGGCTTGCCCTTTTTCAACAGCAGGATGCCCACAGACACAACCTCAACCCTATACTGACCTGGTCCCATAAGCTGCCAACAAATTTCCCCCCCCTTCCCACGTCTGACAAACAGCAGGCATTTCAGGTGTGGGGAGACAACAGTCCCCCTTCCTCATAGAGGGAACACCTCTGATATAGAGACACAGTACATGATTTTTTGATGCCAGGCTGTTACTGCTGCTGTTATGTACACTCACTCCACCTCTACCAAAAAATAAATTCTGTTTCCCCCCCCACACCCCTCCCTCTTATTTTCATATTGACTATTTTTGTGGCCCAGGAAATATATCCTCAAAGGTAATGCAATGATAGAGGACGTAGAGCAAAGGAGATCAAATATTCTAATTTACTCTCCGCCATTCTTTGTAGGAATTTGAGACTGGCCAGCAGTAAGGCTTTAATAACAGATATTAAAAGGCAAATAAAGGGAATTTTTTTCACAATTAACAATGTGGCAAACATACAAAATCGCACTACTGAGACCCTGACTGCTGGCATCCAAAAGGAGGTTTCTGCAGGTCTCAGATACAAGAACAATCAATGCCCAGGCCACTGTAGCACCTCTGCTACCCAGAAAACAGGGAGCTTTGTGGAGGCTGTAGGTGCCCTTTGCTTCCACTACAAACAGATGATAAGGGGAACTTGAAACCTGGGTCAGTTGAGGGCCAAGGGCCCAATTCAGGTCTCCTAATTCACTACCATCTACATTTGCTTGGATATGGGACTTCCCAGAACAGAAACCTCAGGCATGAACAGCTCTGGTGCTGCCAGCCCAAGGATGCAGTCTGTATCAGGATGTTTCCTCATTGTTTCCTCATCTCTTCCCAGCAGAGAAGGAATATCATCACACAAGTTTGAAAACAGCCAAAATGGACCATGTTCTGGCAATTCAGGAGCTGGGACATTGGACTAAAGGGAACCCCAGTGTGGATTACAGATTTGTGCAAACTAAGGCATCAGAGCACAGCTGTAATTTTTCATATGCAACCTAGAACATGGTTTGCACAGTCAAAATGAGTATTTTTTAGACACAGTGATATAGAGGAAAACAAGCTCAGGCCCAAGTGACTCTGTGGCCAAAGATTACTGGCTGCAGCTTGCCCTGTCCATGCACTGCACCATGATCATCTTGGAGAGCTGTGCTTAAAGCTGAGTATATGAGAAGAGCCAATTCTGTGTGCAGCTCAGTCTCCTTCATCAGAGTCATTTGGTTTCAACGGATCTAAAGACAGATGCAAATATCTTGACCATGGCATTACACCAGGGAGCACAGGGCAGCACAAGGCAGCAATGGCTGCAGGCTGAGAAAGCATTGGCTCCAAAAACCTCCAAGATCTGCTTGTGTTGTCCCTTAACACAGAAATAAATCATTCCCTGTCCCTCTCTCCACACACCTTCTTATTTTCTTCCATTTGCTAGTTCAAACTCAACCAAATTCATTAGTTTAGGTCATGTTTATGGATGACGCATGCTGTAGAGCCACAAAAGGCAAGCTTGGCTCTTGGGTGCAAAATATTGTGTGTCCATCACAGCTGAGGCCACAAGAACAAATTCACTAGGACTTAGCTGGTGCATTCTACAGCTTTTTTTCCAACCACAACACATTCCTCAAAAACAATGTCCAAGAAAGTGCTGTTGCTCTTCAAACATTATGGTGCCCAGGGGTAAGCATTAGGTTATTGAGTGTAGGGAAGATGGGGAAAAGCTTTTGTTCCTATTTGAGAATTCATTCGGCTGTATTTCCTT
Organism: Neodrepanis coruscans; assembly: GCA_013400695.1. Taxonomy (NCBI): domain Eukaryota; kingdom Metazoa; phylum Chordata; class Aves; order Passeriformes; family Philepittidae; genus Neodrepanis; species Neodrepanis coruscans. The sequence continues at coordinate 76,601 of VYZS01095241.1, read as the reverse complement.
TCTCCTCATAAGTTATGTTTTTACTTATCCTTTATTAAAGCATCTAGAGGCCTTTGGGAACAGATGCCCAGAAATAGAAAAAAAGTTAAAATGAAATTAAAAATCCCCAGCAGGATCAGGATTGCTGCCTACTGCATGGGGATTTTGTTCAGACTAGAGGCACAGCCCAGCCTGATTGCCCCACTCTCTCTTACCACACTGCCTTCACCTGCTGGCTATCTTCAAATTGGTGTCCTCCTTATTCATCACCCCTCTCCTCCCAGCTGGTGGCTCCTGCCATTCCCACCTTCTTGGACTTGCCCCACTTCAGAGAAACAGCATGAACCCTGATGCCCAGCACAGTATTTTATGCTCTTGCATACACCAAAAGCTGCTTCATGAGTTCAGATGCTCCCTTTAAATAAACAATGAGAAAAAAAAAAAGCCTCTCCTGCTGCTGAACACAGCTGAGCACAGCTCCCTCCCTCCTGCCCCCTTTGCAAATTACCAGGATATTGCCACTAATTATTAGGCTCAACAAGTGAAATTGTGCAATTTGCTACAGACACGCTGGAGAACTGATGCAAAAAAGTGGGGCTTGGAGGAGAGGGGAGCGTTGAGGAGCCCCTGGCACCGGGTGCCATGGGGCAGCCCACGGCTGCTGGGTCCTGGCACAGGAAGGGTTCTTGCTGGCAGTGGTGTTGTGTTTGCATTTCAGAGTGTTTGCTTTTTCTTTTCTGCTTGATGTTTACTTCAAGCATCGCACTCTGAGGGCTTATAAAGAGGATTAAGTGGTGAGGAGGTCTCACAGAGTTAGGAGGAATTAATCAAGCGGTAATCAGAAAGGAAATTAATCTGAAGAGTTAATTAATCAGTCAAGGCAGGGAGACTACAGCCAGTCGTCCCTATCACACCTTCCAGGTTGCTATTTCTTACATCAGCACAGCAGCAGAGAAGGGAAAAGGCAGCCCGGGGTGAGAGGGATGCCAAGGCACCCCTCTACAGTAAGGAGAAAGCAGAAGCCCAGACAAGACCAGGAGGTTTCCATACTCCCATCCCACCGTGCCGGGAGAACATCTCCACCCATGTGCCATGGGGTAAGCTCTTGTCCTCTGCCCGCCTCTACCCAACTTAAAAGTTTCCAAAGGCTGAGGCATCCATTTCAGAGACCCTTCCATGCTCCAAAGAGACAAGAACCTCCTTCCTCCGGAAAAGGGATCTAGATATGCAGCCCACAGGATTTTGATTGCTTAATTGATTGTATACACCCCATGTTTTCCTCCCAGCATCCTAAGTAGTCTTTTTAGTCCTCTATTGTTCAACTCTTCTAAATATGCTCTGCTGGGGGTCACTTCCCTTCACTCTGTTCTAGCTGTATTTTGTATATTTAGCTTTTCTTTTTCTTAATCTTTTCTTGCAATACATTCCCTGCAGGACCTTAATCATTTTATTTGCTCTTCTCTGAATTCTGTCCAAAAGACATCAGGCGGAGTGTTTTGCAAATCTGCTCTCGTCCCTTCCGGGCTGCATTTTGACTAATGCCTGTTTCCCTTGGGATGAGACATACTCCACACTGGCTGCCTGATCAAGGATGCTCAACCTTCATTATAGCCTGAGACACTCGGGGGAAGAAAACTCCCCAACTCACAGGGGCTGCAACACAACGCATCTCTGAACTTACAAAACCTAGGCCAGTTTACAAAAACATCTGCAATCTCATTAACTTCACTATTATGATTATTATTAGATTCTTTTTATATACAGAGTAGACATTTAATTGCCTGGATGTGGATAGCTGCTTCTATTGTCTGTTTTATAGACTACAAGCAAAGATTCATCTCTATGTGCTGTCTACATCTGCCTCCAGGAGGAGCCATGCCCAGGGTACACAGGGTTATCCAGCAGCCCCAAATCAACTACTTCTTCAGAGGCTTATTGGGGCTGATACCTTCTCAAACTCAAGGCAGCTCAGACAGGTTGCATTATCCCACAAGACCAGAGAGGCTTCCCCCAGCATCAACAGCCCAGGTACACGCCACGGTGAGTAAGGAGAGAGCAAACGGACTGGGCAGGAAAACATCTCTATCTGCCATGTCCAAGCAGCATAGGCAGAGCAATCTGCCTGATGCAGCATTAACATTGACCAAATATTTGGGACATGACAGAAGTATATACTGCAATAGACCATCAGCATTAAACATTATATTAGATACACAACCTTCTTCTACCCAAATTATGTCAAAACAAAAGGCACAAAGCTGCATTTCACAAGAAAGGACCCATGAGACAGACTTGGTCAGGGGATTGTGGTGTGCAGAGGTGAGGAATGACCGGAGGTAACTCAGCTGCCATGGGGACTACTCTCAAATAATGATCTCCATCAGGAGAAGGCCCCAAAAAGTGGCTAGAGCAGCCTAAGCAGAAACCACATTCACCCCATAGCTTCAGTAGCCACATAAGCCATTAAAGCATTCATTTTTGTCATCCCACTCTCTTCACACCAGTTACACTTCCAAGGAAGACTGGGAAGGGCTACCTCCTCTTTTTGAGTAATTGCTACCCTCACACAGAAAGCTCCCACATCACTCAAGGCTGTCCCTCCCGCTAAACCATGAACTTGTGTCTTTTTCCTTTCAACACATAACGGCTATTTTCTTGCAAAAGGCAAAACCCCACTGTTCTTGCCTACGACAAAGCTAAGCACTTCCAAGTCCGGAGGGAATAGTGAGCTCCTGACACAAACATTTCTGGTTATTCTGACCCAGAGAAGCAGCAGACAGTTTTGTACAGGGAAAATCCTGCTCTTCTGCCACCCTGCCTACACTGCCTGTCTGTAAACAGCTGGACCCATTTTGTTATAACTCACTTCTGCTGTGACTGCCGATTAGAAAAAATTGATTTTAATAATTTATAGCCTGCCCAGCACCACAGCACTCTAATCACTGACACGTGTCCAAACTGCTGGTTCTGATCTGGAAATCTCTCCATTCAGAGCCAGGGCCTCAGATACCTTGACAATCAATGCACCTTGGTGTGGTACCCCAAGAGATGAGATAAAAGAGATGCTGCTGCTCCTCTCCACGCTAATAACAGCACAAAGAGCACATCAGCAGACAGTAGCTTCTTTCTTTGAAATCATCCTGCCCTTATGGCTCCAACAGAGACTAAGGAGTGAAGATCTAATCCCTGGGGGGGTTGCCACTGTGTACTGACTTTTAGAAGTGCAATGCTTTTTATTTTGATTTTTCAAGTTGCAGTTTAAAGAAGAAGGCATTAACCCTTTATCCAGCACCTAAATCACAGAAGGACCCCACACCATTGCCTGCAACACATCCCTGAGTCCCACAGAGCTGGAGATGTATGGGTAAAACACTTCAGAAGAAACTGAAAGAATAAACACCATGCACATACACACAAACATGTAAGGTCGGATATAAATATGCACAGATAAATGCACACCCTCTCAGATGATGTTATCAAATGCATTACTCCCCCAAATCCCTGCAGAGCAGTAGACCATCTCCAAGGTCATATTAATGTGGAAGTAATGTAATTCCATTACCCATGCTCCTTTTCCCTCTCCTAATTTTCTATGTTGATGTTTGCTCTCTTAATTTTAAACACTGGCCGTATATCTTGTGGCCCAACCTGGGACCGCTTTGCTCAAGTGGTAGTAAACACATGGCTTAATTCACTCATTTTCCAGGAGAAAAAAAAAAAAAGGAAAAGAGCAAGTTTTTCCTGCATGAAATATCCATGTCTGCCAGTGCAATGACACAGGGCGCGCTGGAAGCTGCCGTAACTAACTCGGGCTCAGGGAACAACCAGAGCACGCAGGGTGGTAAGCAGAAAATCCGTACACGCTGCTCTTGTCAAGAGAAAAACATCCAAGTGGCTGTAGCTCAGCTGCCAACAACGTGCTGTGTGAGCCTCCCAGTGCAGGGATGCAGTTCATTGCTTATGCTAAAGGGTCTTGGCTGATTCCCCCTGTGAGGGACAAGGTTGGAAAGCTAGACTAAGTGCCTAACATCAAAGGGAAGCAGGGTAGAAGGGTGAAGCAGCCAGCAAGGTAAGCTCAGAAGAGAAAGGATGAAGGAGAGCACACATAGGAGCCACCACAGCCACCTTGCCCCATGGCTAGCAATACTGGTCCCCTCAAGGCCTCTGCCAGCTTTTCCAGGGAGTTTGTCCTCCCCAGCAGAGGAATGTTTAAAGAGTTGGGCCCTCGGGGTCACAGCACAAAAAAAACCCTGGACACCTGGCTCCTCTTCTCTAATCCAAGCCCTAAATTCCTCCATGCTGGACACCATCCTTGTCTACACTTCCAAAACTTTCCTAACCCATCTACAAACCCTCCTGAAATTCAGGCCATTGTTCTTTGTCTATTCATGTTCTGAAAAAAATCTCTAGTCTCTCATTTCTTAGCTTTTGCTGCCTGCAGAAGACTCTGATAATGTAACCTCCTTCACACCTCAATGTCTTCTATCTGACACTATAACAAAGAAGTTTAATAATAACAACAATCTCCAACAAAGCACTTATCAGCAGACACCACAGATCTGCCAGGAACATGTGCCTTAAAAGGCACTTACACTTCTCCCAAAGCCCACATGTGACACTTTGTGGCAAGCCCGTGCAAACTGAAGGTCATGCAGATGGTCAACATTCACACCTGCTCGTCAAAGAAGATGCTCAGGACAGTATTACAGGATGCTTTCACCCTCAGCATGCTCCATCTTTGGGTCTCCCAGTCTTTTACCAAGTCCGATGGATGGCCCTGAAGCTCACTGTCACTCTGCTCCCAGTGGCAAGAGACACCCAGTACCAAATGCTTCTGCACCCACCTAATGAGGAACCTATTACCACCTGGATAGCAGGAGGGAGTGTGCAGTGATTTAGTCTTATTAAGACTCTGCAAAACATACTCCAGAATCAAACTGATGAACTGTCCAAGGCAGACTTGTTAGCAGAGGATAAATGACAATCCAGCCTTGGTATTTTAACTGTCTACAAGGTGACATTTCTACCTGGATGGCCCTTAACCCCTTGCATGCTCTGGATGGCTTATTTGTCGGCTGGTCACAGCAGGGAGCCTGTCTTAGTCCCCAAGCCCATCTCAGTCCTGGTACTGTCATCTAGACCATGTAAACTTATCCACTCTGAGTTACGGCCAGTCAAGACCTTTTCCTACAATGAAACATTTTATTAAGTACCATCCCTTGCTCCCATCATACATAGCTCAGCACTCATTAGACATTAAAACCAGGATTGACGAAGGATGTTAGAGGAATTTCAGTAGGATTTGTCTATTAATTCCCTTTGCTACCTTTCAAACTCCTGTGCTTAGAAAAATGCTGGCACACATGTCCCTCTCAACAGGTGGCCACTAATGGAATTATCTACCAGCTGCTTTCTCAGTAACGCTCAGCTAATCTGGTAAGAGAAGCACACATCCCCAGAAAAGTACCACTGAGACAGAAGGGCTCAGAGTTGCTGTCACAGCTGATGGAAGCTGGAGCAGGGGTGCATCACTGGGTCCTCACTCCTCCAGAAGTGCACACGCAGCGTGTCCCCACCTCCCAGCCCACATTTTCCACATGTGAAACAGAAGGAAAGGCACAGCCGCAGCAAAACCCCAATCTCTTCATTTGTGATACATCCCAGAAACAGGGATAAACAACCTCAAACAGATGAGAACTGATAGTTTCTTTATCCTCCAAGAGCTAATATTTACTAGTAAACATTTCCCTCAGCCTACAACTTCTAGGAAATTATGGCTTGATATCCTGACAGTTTTATTTGGTACCACAATGTGTTTGACCCCCTGTGCTTCAACACCTGCAGCACAAGGCATGAGCACAGAGCCTGCAGTGCTCTTGTTCACTCAAAACACATGCAGGAACGTGCACACCTATTTCTAGGCTGTCAACACACAAGTTTAAATTCAAATCTTCAGACCTATAATAATTCAGAAAGGCACTGAGTTAATTTTGCTGAATCTGTTCTGAGTGTGATGGAGACATAAGGTTAATAACTGCAGGTTTCCACGCAGTTCCCCCTGCTCTGCATTAGCATAGGTTTGTGTATTTTGCGTTTGTTTTATCCCTTCTTAATCAAGACAGTTGTATGTACCTTCTCAATAATTTAAACTGACAGAACTGCGCTGGATTTTGTATCAACCAAACCTCTTTATCAAGACAACATCTTTTAGTAGAAAGTTTCAAGGACTCCAATGTATACAGTGGAGCTGCATCCATGGGTAAGATATCTCCTATAGCTACTGACTTACTTACAATATAAGAAAGGAAAATTCAACCACCAACCTTCCATCTCCCACACCACTAACCAAAATGGGAAATGCTTGCTGCTCCCTTCTCTCTCCAGCCTCCTCCTGCCTTCCCCATTCACACCCCAAAAAAAGCTAGAAGCACTGCCTTCCCTCCTCCTCCACTGATCAAGATACGCCAGCAGGTTTAGGAAATCATTAGTGCAAATTCCAGCCAAGACTCTTTATCCTTACAGAGCTGCCCAATGGCATATCTCCCTCCAACTACTCCTGGGCTCTGCAGCTTCATGTACATAAACAGGCACTTACCACCAGCTACTAACACTTTCATAAAGCATTTTTCCACCTTTATCCATGCCCTGTGATGCCTGTGCTCCATGAGAGAAGAGAGAGGAGTTACCTCATTCCCCACCTGCTTTGATAAGGGTGACATGAAGCATTAGGCAAATACATGCCTGGGCTGCTGCATTATCTCTCCCTCATCCTTCCACTTACTCATTTCTTCTCATCTCCCAGCTGCAAACTTCACAACATCTTTGTGTGTCATAATGCACTATAGATAGTGATGGCAGAAGGGCTGTAAAATTGTCAGAAGACACACATGCCATGGAAAAGAGCTCACAGGTCCCAAAGCATGTGGGGCTTTGCAAGCTTTTGCCAGCTTAGCAAGACATTGAGAAATAAAATACTTGGAAATGGCTCCAATGAAAAGTGCTCAAAATCCGAGTTCCCTAAGAATGGAGGATGTTAGAGGACCTGTAAGTTATCCTGAATTTGCACAAAAGCCTGATGGCTTTGAAAACCACATAGGAGTAAAATCAAAAATCTAAAGGTTAAGTCTGATCCAGGAATAACATACAGATTTTTACCAATGATTGGAAACCAGGATTAATCCTGGTTAAGGCACAGTTTCAGGCAGCATATTGCTTCCCTGCCTGCATCCAGGAAGGTTTCCACAGGCAGGTATCAAAGCAAAGAAGTATAGCAACAGGAATTTGATTTAATGTATATTTTGCAAAAAGAGAACTCATGCAGCTTTCTGCAAACTCTCTAGTATCAGGTAAATAAATGCCAGATTTTCTCTCATTTGAGTAAAAGTATTTAATAACAAAAGAGAAGCACCAGGCACACATTAAAAAGCCTGGTAGCATTTGTTAGTAAAAGACCAACAAAAGAAAATTTAATAGCCCTCTCCTATTTTAGCAGAACTTCATTCCTTTTTGGCAGATTAACACCCATACAACCCAACAACAACAAGCATACCCATACAACTTGTTCCAAAACCACCATCCAAAACTCTGGCCAAGCTCTGGCAGGAGCAAACCCAAGTGAGATGTCCTTTGCTGAAGCATCCCTGAACCCAACACAGATTTTGGCTCTTCTGCTGTAATGTACTCAAGTGACTTTTTCTGGTGCAGCCTGATCACAGTGGGTTCAGCAGAACTTAAATCAATGTCTTTACCTATACATATCAAAAGGTAGGAAGGTGCTTTGCTTTACCCTTACAACTTCAGTTGTAATATGCCAGGGTGGAATACATGTGCTTTGCTGATGAGGGGTTTTGGCACATGCTGACATCCCATTAACTCCAATATCACGTTAACAGACAGTAACAGCCAAGAAGCATTACTTGAAATCTTTAAACAAAGAGAATAAGCCCAAATCCCTTCCAAATACACCAGCAGCATAAGAAATTTAGATAGAAGAGAAACATAGTGAAGACAATATGTTTTGTTCTTAAGAACTAAATAATAAAATAAAAAAGGGAGAAAAATCTAAAATCCAGCTGCCCTGAAGCAGCAGAGCGAAAGGGTATTTCTGCAGACACACAGAAATAAAAGACTATATCTAATTTCCATTTCTTTCACGACTCCTTAGATCAAATGATATTAAGAGCAAACAGGAGGTAGAATTAATACTCTTTAAACATAAATAAAGTATAAAATAGAAGAAAATTAAAAAAACAGGAATAGTGTTAAAGAACGGTCAAAATAGCTAAGAAAATTCTTACTGGAAAATTCAGTAGTATTTCTTCTCTTGGTCTCCCACACAACAGAGCAGACACCAGAGCAGGATACTCAGCAAAAGCATTCAGGAGCCCAAAAGGCATGAAGTCTCATTACCAGATGCTCATACCAATTTAATTCCAGGGTGAGAAATTTGTCAAGAAGGCAGAAGCCCTTTAAATCTGTAAAGGCTTTTCCTTTTACATAAAAATATACGCACACAAGTTGTATTTGTTCTTCCGGTTGATGTGCAGAAGAAATTAATAAACCTAATTAAATTTATAGTGAAAAATCAAAGGAAATATTTAGAAAAAAAATTATTTAAGAGCCTAAATGATAGTGGAATCAAGAGGATGAAGCAGTTGGTCTATAAAAACAAATCATGCTGAACTACCTTCAATGCCTTATTTTCCTCTGATCGAATTACAGAATTAGTCAACGAAGGCTGCAATGTATTTGCCAGTGTCTCAGAAAAGAAACTTTCTTGAAAAATTAATTCAAACTGGCTTAGATATGAGCACTGTCATACTAATAACACTAAATTTGATTTACATGGCTCTTCTCTCCTAGTGCCAGTCTGGTGGCATAACTATAGCAAAGGCTTTAAGTCAGTCCCCATATGTGTCTGTTTAGGGGCCAGGTGGGACCACTATAATTTCTAAAGCCAGGACCAATATGGAGGCTCAATGACTGAGCAAAGCTGGTTCCTTCACACCAGCTCAGTTGCCTTCTCCTAAGTCAAGAGGCACAAAAGTCACACAGGGCAGTGCAACACTTAGTCACCAAACATAGGCAGAAATAAGGAAAAAAAAAAGGATATAGGCTTCAAAAACATTAAATAAAAAACAGTTTTTATGATAAATCACAAATTTACTGGGAATCAGAAACTTGGAAAATAGGCTGCAAAAGGGTTATGAGCCTGTGAGGGAGCAGGACAGGAGGATCTGCTCTCCACAGGGAAGAGGTGGACCAGAACTAGGAGACCAACCATGGGGTAATCCCCAACCCTGTTGGGCAAGGGGCCAGGAGCCTCCCAAATGTCAAGGAGCTTCGGCAAAGGGCAATAACAGAAAAACGTGATGATGATGCTGGAAGGACTGAGCTGGGATGAAAAGGGATTTGCTTCCATGTCCTTGCTTAGCCCTGCAAGAAGAGCCAGCTACAAAAGCCCTGGGGAAGAGCAACCAGTGAGATGGGGTGTAAAAGTATAAAATGAATTAACTTAAAGTGACTGGGCAGTTCACGGGCTGTAACCCGCACTTCCCCTGGGTCCTGCTCTACAGCACCTTTGGTGACCATGACACACATGCTCTCCTGGCAGCACTCAGTAGCCAGTTTTCCATCCAACCAGTGGAGGAGGTGTCTGGCCTTCCTTGCTGCACCAGAGTCTGTTACTACTTACTTAGCATTCCACCGCTACGTGTACAGGAATGGGCATGGGAATTTACCCAAAACTCAAATGAAAAAACGTTAGAGAAACTGACTAAGAAATCAATAAGAAGAAACACTGATCCAAGACCATTGTTGCTTCTAAGTTACAGAGGGGTTTTTTCCACATCATTGCTACAACCACTTTGGCTAAAGTCATGCTGCGCCTTTTTGCACAGACCATGCACCTACTGATTGTGGGAAGCTCATCTCTGTTTTTCTCTTCCCAAAGAGGGGCCCGGTGGAAGCATAGCATCCCGGGATTGTTCCAAAGCCTGGGAGGAGGAGCAGCAGAAATCAGCCCATCAGGAGAAGAATCTGCAGCATTAATTAACAACTTTGTGCTGCACAGTGAGAAACATGTCTCAGCCCAAGGGCAGTAGTGGTTTTACCTGCCTCCCCAAGTGCCAGCTCCTCTTAGTGTAATGATTATTAAGCCCTGTCAGCAGATATGAAACCAATGGACGCAGCTCCACAGGCAAGTGCTTTGAAAACCACCAAGGCGCCCCTGCTCACAAGTTTTCATTATCCATCTGGAAAACTGTGGATGTCACAAGAGTTTTTAGAGCATCAAGAAGAAATCGTCTTGTCAGCAAAAAAAAGACCAGTTCTCCCCTGCCCCAATCCCAGCAGCTGTTCAAGCACCGCAGGCTCCAGCAGGAGCAGGCAGTGTTTCATCAGGACACCAATGCCGCCAGTGCCGGGGAGCTTCGCCAGCCTTCTGCCAACCCTGGAGCTACTGCAGCACTGTCATTTCAGCCCATGCTGTGTGAATCTTACTAAGAAACAAAAACAGGGTGAAGGAAAACAATGTTTTTCCTCTCACACTAATTCACAGCCTATTTTCTGACTCTTGACTGTGTTAAACTGGGAAGAGATTGCCATTTGCTGGGGAGGATGAAGCATGCACTGGGAGAGAGAAGAGGCAGGTGCAGGTTCAACAACATCAGCTCCTGCTATAGCTTGTTCAGGTGGAATGAGAAGCAAGCCAAAGAGTTTTTAATCCAAAACTGAAGAAGACATACCGCTTTGTTGTAACTGTTTGATTTTTCAAACTCTGCAGTTTTTGAAGCTGTTCATTGCTTTGGTTTGAGTGGCACTGAAGGTAGATGTGGCAAAACTACCTGGCCAGAGACCATGCTTCTCACTGGGCATCTCATTCAAAATAGCTTTTTGCTTGTTTTTGGTAGGGAAAACCTCTTACTGGTCACAAAGTTAAGTCTTTCAGCAAGATCAGAGAGCAGCCAACAGAGACACAAAAACCTCCTCAACACAGGGGTGCATGGGATATTGGGCTGCAGTGTAAGGGTCCTGATGTGAAACAGTCCCTTCCACAAGAGGTCAATAACTCCTGCAGATGCTGGGTCAAGTCAAAAACAATAAAGAAAAGTTTTTCTGAAGGTACCAGCAGATACAGGGAGCAAAGAGGCCACGAAACAAGATGCTCATGAACATGAGAGCTACATGTTCTGATGTCACAAGCCTGAGAGCCACTGGGGAGATCCTGCAATATGGCCTGAGTGTGGAGCAGAGCACATTAACAGTTGATGACTGGGTTGGGATGAGTTTTTGTGAGGGCACCGGGCAACATTCCCAGGATGGTGCCCCTCGATTCACCCTGACAGCAACCATGTCTCACACACACAGCCCAAACGGAGACCTGCAGCCAGTTTATGTGGTCACAGGCAAACAGATTTCCTGGGTCCCTTTCCTGAACCACAAGCCAGGTTGAGAGTAACAGAGCATCCCCTCAATTCTACCCCATTATCCAAGGCCATGGCACAAACTGAAGACCACTGTCCCAAATAGCAATGTATAGAATCCTGCTCCTCAGACACACTTTCAAGAATCCAAAAGTGATTTATTCCTCCTATGCACAAAATACTATCCAGCTGCATTTGTGTACAGGTATTACCTTCTGGTCCATTGATTTTTACTAGTGTGGTTGTAGATTAAAATTGGATGCCTGAGCATCCCACTTCCATCAACAGATGCTAAATACTGGTGCTGCTGATGGAGATTTTTGGAACTGTCCTGGACACAGACAGGCTCATTATTGCACCACAAGAAATAGAAGCTGGAGATGGAACAAGCCCATTAGATCATCAGATGCTCCAGTGCTCTCTACAATTTGCTTTCCCAGTGCTTTTACCAGTCAAAACTTGAACAGCCCAGGTGACAGCTCTTCTCCATTTTCATTATTATGCTCCCTCCAAATTTCTAGACACTCCTTCAAGCATATTCAGCCCAGGTTCAAAACCAAGCAGCAGCATTCTTTTCTTTTTCCAACTGCTTTCACAGCTCCCAAACATTTCCCTTGCCAATCCTGTTATTTACACTGCAGTCACCTGTGCCTTAACAAAGCAGAAGGCTCTCTTGCTCCACAGTTTAAGGGCAGAGAGAGTGGCAGATCTCTGTATCCCTAGATAAACACCACAAATGAAAAACAATCCCACAGCAAGTCATGAGGAGGAAGAGGTGATAAACTCACCAGGGACATCCTCCCAGAGGATCATTTGTCAGCATTATCAGTAGAAAAATCTTTTTCAAAGAAAAACTGGATAACTACAGTACAGACAAACTACAAATACAACACTAGTTAAAGTACTTTGCTTCTTCCCACACTGCCTTGCACCTTATTAAAGCCACATCAATGTTGACATTTATTTGCCTGGTTGTTGGTTGCCCTCAGAGGCACAAGAGTGCACTGGTCACTGGGCTTGTGGAGATTGTGGGTCTTCATCAGACTAGTCATACTGGTTAAAAAATAAAGAGCTTATTCTGCTGCTGTATGTGGTACCTGTTCTGGAGATCAAAAGAATTGTTCTGGCTCTGTGCTGCCATTCTAACATCTTTCACTAAAGCAAAGCCACATGAAGACAGACAGACACCATCAGAACAAGCAGCAAACACAGGCTGGAGCCACAGAGGCAAAGAATGAACAGGCAGGAGCATCACTCTTGTGGAGAGGAGCCCCATGAGGATTAGCACTGTCTGCATGACTCTTTGGGGAGGCTGTTGAAGTGACTGAGCCTGACCAATCCCACAGCTGTGGGAAAGATGCCACCAATTGGGTGAGGAATCGGGCAATTCAGTTGCTCCTCAGTGGCAAGTGGGTGAAGGACATTTTTCCAAGCCCGTGGTCAGATAGAAGCAACCATGGTTCATTCTCAACCTCTTGTGAAAGCCAGTGATGAAACACCTGCTAGTGCTGAACTGCCCTGGGCAAATACCAGTCAAGTTGTGGAGCTCCCTCAGGGCAAGTGGTGCACCCAGGGTCAAGCACCAGCTGGGGACCAGAGCAAACATGGGCACTTGTGAGTGAAGGAGGTGTACAGGGAGGAAAAGCCTGGAGGAAACATGGCATGAAGGAGGCTCGGGGCTTCTTGGGTCACATGAAAACTACTGATCTGCCTTTCCTTTTTTAAGCTGCTTTTAGTAGTTGCCTAAAATAGACACCTGGGCTTTGTAAAAACAAATGGAATAAATAATGGCTGGTCAGTGCACTTTACATTTCCTTTATAAATAACCTACTAATACTTCTGGGAGTAGGAAAAAAAAATTCTAAGTAAGTCCTGACCTTCTGCTAACCACTTCTTCTTCAGGGTCATTTGATGCACCTCTCCAGACCCCCTGGATGCATCTCTCCAGCCAAGGGCAACTCCTTGCTCCTTCAGACAGCAACAAGCAAAAGGATCACCCCATCTTTCCAAGCCTTCACTGGACCAGCACCACCTGGTACCACAAGATAAGGGGTGCCAGCATTTAACTGCTTGAAGGAGAGTGGATCTATCCTCACAGAGAGGAGATAAAGAAGCCTTATCACAGCACCTCAGAGGACAGGTGTGATCTCTCAAAGGTTTGCCAAGAAGCCTAGGGCTTCACAGCAGCTTTCCCTTGCTGCCACCCTACTGGTTACAGACTGCATTGTATAGCAGAGGGAGAGGTGCTATCATAGAATCACTACTGTTGGAAAAGACCTCTAAGATCATTCAGTCCAAACATTAACCTAACACTGCCAGGTTGACCTAAACCATGTCCCTAAGTGTCATACTTTTGTTGATGTTTTTGAATGCTTCCAGGAATGGCGATTACACCACTTTCTTGGGCAGCCAGTTCCAATGCATAATCACCACGTCACTGAAGAAATTTTTCTCAATACTCAATCTAAATCTTCACTGGTACAATTTGAGGCCATGTCTTCTTGTCCTATTGCTTCTTACCTTGGAGAAGGGACTGACCCCCACCTGTTTACAACCTACTTTTAGGCAATTGTAGAAAGCGATATCCATCAGTGCTTTATCACCTTGAAGGCATTAAATAAATAAATATAAAAATAGCACAGCTTGCACTTCAGCAGAGTATAAACAGGTATTTATAGAAGAAAGCCCCAGTGAAACTGCATGCCCTTTCAATCCACTTCCCAGGCAAATAAACCCAAGTAATATCGAGGACTAAAAGTATATCAAGGGTATTTTCAACAAAAAGAAGGATATCAGCAGGGAGAAGCACCAAACTCCATCAGTCCCACACAAACACTGTGCTCAGGCATTTCAGAGGGGGCTCAGCCCCTTGGCACCACTGGGCCCTGCATATCACACACCCAGGATCAAAGAATGCAACACCAATGGGTTCCCATTTCAAGGTCATTAGTATGGTGAGCCATACATCCTGGAATTCCTGTGGTTAGCCATGGCTGTTAATGTACGGCTGATTCTCTCCTGTAGCAGTGCCAGATTGATAGTACTTTGCGCTTTCTTCCTGCTCCTGGTACATGGCAGGCTCCCAGCAGGAAGGAATGAAAGGGCCCTGATCACACAGATTTCTCCTGAGTAGCTAACCCTTAATGTGCAGGCTCTCCAAGTTGCAGAGGGTTTCCTCTTGCCTATTCAGCTGTGAACAAATAATCAAGAAGGAAAAAAAATTTGCCTATGATTATAGGCAAGTTTGGCCAAGGGAACATTGGACAAAATTAAGTCTCATCTGAAAGCAGGTAATCGCTCTCATGTATTATTTTTTCCCCTTTAAAGCTGCAGTGATAGTTGCATGATGAAGGAAAAAAAATAGAAATAAAAAAAAAAAAATCAACAAAAGCAAGAAGCCAGGCACCCAAGATATCTTTGCACGAGCTGGTCTTCTTGAATTGGAACTCTGGAATTGTTCTGCAATTGACTCAGCGGGCAGTTACCATCTGTTTGTGGAAAAAAATGTTAATAACCCCCAATCATAATCAAATAGGCAACCGCTTTAAGTACCTTTTAACTAACACTAAATTACAATGGAACAGCTCTGCAAGTACTTCTGACATCCACATGCACATCAGCAGTGCCAGCACTTTGATCAGGGCTATTAGAGCAAATATCAAATGAACTGATGGTGATATGATTCCTCAAACATTACAGAAAGCGTGGGCAGTATTTATTTACTGTTCATTTGTTGCTCCCCCACCTCCTTGCTGTTTCTGCCTATTCAGAAAGAAAGCATGTATATGCATGCGTACAGATGTACATACCACCCACCACAGCAGACCCCATGAAAGCTTGATCCTGTTTGTTTTCTTTTCCAAGGCTGAGCTTCCATACGGATTCTCTGATGCCCAGAAAGGCTTGAGGCATTTTTATCAGTGGGACTCCACCTGAGCTGTCATTCTGTTTGGCTCCTCTATTTCCATGATGCCTATAAAGGCATCTCTAACTTCTCCCCCCTCCCTTCTGGGTGGAACCAGCCAGCAGATACAAAAGCTGCAGCACAGAAAGGGAAAAGCCAGGCAGGCAGAGCTGTGTACACACACTTGCGTGTGCACAGAGAGGCGGCATGATCATACGCCTTATTTCTTTAGGAAATCAGATTTAAAAATCAATCTACTCTTTGCCAGTTGTAACCAAGTCTGAACCATTAGCTGGCACTGGCTCCACCTGAGGAATAAAACCTCTTTTGGAGAATGCAAGCAGTTTTTAATCTCAGGGCCTGGAAAACTGTTCATCTCAGTAAAACAACAAGTGCTCTTGTCTCTGGATTTTCTCTAGCACCTTTCTTCACATATCTCAGCTAACACAATTTGTTTTTTATTATAGTTGTGCAACACCAGGAATACATTACATATGCATGCATGAGCACATGTTCTTTATTCTGAGGCACTTGCAAATATAAAAGAAAACAAGTGAAAGGATAATATATTTGAGTCCATTAGCCTGACTATTTACACTGTGTCCATAGCTGTGCCATGCAAATGTTTTTTATGCCTCAGAATTTTTCTGCGCCACTATTGTTCTTTCATGAAATTTAACTTTTGTTAAACTAAATTTCGTTAATTTTTGTTTTGCTAGTCCCAGGACTTGCATGTGGCTTTTTTATTTTATTACAAAATTTCATTTCCTCTTATCTGCTGGGATTAACCTTTGATTGGAAGACACAGTTTACAAGGCTTTCAGTGCCAAGCCTGACCCCAGAAGGTGAGGTGTAAAGCCCTTCACCGTGTGTGGGACACTGAGCACAGAGTTGGAGCAAGCAGTGACTGAGCAACTGAGCAGGATGCCAGGCTCCTTACTCCCATGCAGTCTATCCCACCTGAAAAAAAATTTCCCCTAGGACACACAGTACACCAAAGGACTCCAACTCCCAATGTCTTGCTTGTTAATACCCTTTTCTTTTTCCAACAGTAATGCAAGGCTTTAAAAAGCATCTCATCCTCCCCCCTGGATACATCACCTTTCAGCAAGTGGTCGCAGTCCATTTCTGCAGCTTCAGCATGTCTTGGTTTTAACATTCACTTTCCCAACAGTTTTCCCTCCGCTGCCTCTGTGTTGCCCATGTAACACCAGTTTTCACAAAAAGGAGCTTTGTTTGCCATTTCCCTGCCGCCAACACCATCTCAGCTCCAGTGATCTCCCAGCTCCCCCCAGCTGCCTCAGCCCACCCCATTCCCTCCCAGCTACAGAAGCCAAAGCCAACAGGCAGCCAGAAAGGGGATTTGACCTCTGCCATTCCATGTTAATGAACGCCCTCTCCGGAGGGAGCAGGAGAAGGCAAGGGGGATGGCGCAGAGCCAGCCTCTGCGGGCTCAGCTGAGAAGCACAACTTGTCAGAGACTCTTTCAAAGGAGCTTTTGTTGGTGCCACTGCTCCAGCCAGTCAACGGCACACTTGGCACCACAGGCTTTCCCACCACTTGGCTGTTGCTGTATCAGTAACTGGGTCATAACCAGAGTGGTGGCTCTGACAGGTCCCTGGTGCAATTCTCTGAGGGTGCACTACCAGCCACAAGGGGACAAAAGTGGACACACCATCCTCAACCAGAACATGTGCCTCCAAACACAATGACTCCTTCCAGCAAAGGCAGCTGGGATGCTGGACACTTGGCAGTCCATTAATCTGGCTCTAAGACTAGTGGGCAACCCAGCAGGCTGGTCCAGAGGGCCTTCCAAACACAATGTGACATCCGACCCTGTCAGTCCAAGTTCACCTCTCCCTAAGAAATAAACCATTTGGTTAACACTAGGAGAAGCAGGAGAAAGATGTGCTCAGAAAGACTCATGAGGTGCTCATAACATGTCAAACACAAGCACAAAATGTTCTGCATCCATGACAAAAAACCAACAGGAAAAACCTGCTCCTGCAGGCCTGCCAAGCTGGGATTTCAACAATAAGTGGCAACGTATCAGCTGGCGATGAACAGCTCCTGAATCAGGGAATGATGTACTTTCCCAAAAAGACTCAGGGATCTGGATTTTTTTTCCTTACTAAATGATAACATGCTAGGTGCCATAAAGGACAGCTTCTTCTTATGAGGCAATTCTGGGACAGAGAACCTGAGGAAAGTGCTATCTGAAGATTTGTAGGTACTTGCCAACTACCTACCTACAGAGGGTGTCAAAATAAGGTAGAAGATCCTGTATGTGAACCCCTGGAAAAGCAGCTCAGGACTATTCAGTAGAGTGATTTGATGATCTGCGTGTGGGCACCACTCCATGAACAGGATATCATCAGGAAGTAAACAAAAAAAGGGAACAGCAGTCCATTAGTGGAGCAAAAGTGGAAACACTGGGGAAAGAGTCATCTAGTACACACAGGACAAACACAAGTTTCAAGGCACCATTGCCAGATCAGGGCCATCTGTAAGAGCTCAGTTAAGATCCCAAAGCAACCTTAGGAGTGAAGGCGGCTCTGGAGTTACAGACCTTCTGTTCAGGGAAGGAGAGCTTAGAAACTGCCTTTTGGAAGTGTGGTGGAGACTCTAATATTTCTTGTGCGGGTAAGAAATAACTCAGCACAGCTGCTCAGGCAGACCATAGCCAGGATACTACCACAAAGCCCAGACACTGCAAGTGAGTGGAATAGTTGGATTTGTGTTATGGATGAAAAACAGTGGTGAGGTTTGGTAGCAAACCTGATGCAAAGAAGGGAGACAGAGGCTAGAAGTGCAGAACATGGTGTTGTAGCAGCTGACAACAGCATTAAGGCTAAAGAAAAAAAGTCTTTGTAGAAGATATGCTGTGGAAAAGCAGGAGGCTTGGAGCACGTAAGACCAAGTACTAGAGAAAGCATCCACAGAGCAGGAGGATCCCCAACCTCCAATGGGGAGCAGAGTTGGGGCTCTGCTGTCCCTGAATAGGCTGTCCCTGGTGGTGCCTATGACACTTGTGACTCAGAGTTCTCTCTCTAGTTTTAAATATGTATGTAGTTTCTGTCAACTCCATCACTCCAAGCAATGTCATTTACAGAAACTTTGCAGCATTGTGGTTTCATGTCAGAATTAGAAGAAACACAGCATGATGAAGAGGAAAGCAGGCTTTTCTGGCTAAATAATTTTGCCTCCCAAAACTGCACATACAAAGGCCTATGACAGCACTCCTCTGGTTTCTGGGAACACAGAATATCCACTGACATACTTATCCAAACACCTCTAGACACATACACACATCTGTTCACCAAGACTTATTACTCACATCAGGCTCACTTCACTCCTCTTTGATTCTTCCATTAGGGTCAGATGTTACTTTTCCTTTTTATATTTGTATCTCTAAACTCCATCAGTGGCAAATGCCCAAGCACTTCCAATGTGTTCTGACAAATCTCTCCAGAAGGCACGTAACATCATCCCAGTTTTACAGATGGGGAAATTAAAGCAGAGACAGAGGTTAATTGCCTATGGACACTGAATCAGTAGAAGAGCTGGGAATTGATCCCAGGAACCTTGTCTTCCATTCCTCTACTCCACCCACCAGTCAGTACATCCTACCAGATGGTTCTTATCATTGGACATATGGACTAAATACTGCTAAGTTGGTGTAGAAGATTCACTACTTCATTAAATGTCCTGTCTTCTATCTCCATAGGACGCATAGGAGAAACTCCAGCCAGAATCCCATCTGGACTCTTCTATCTCCATAGGACGCATAGGAGAAACTCNTAGTTTCTGTCAACTCCATCACTCCAAGCAATGTCATTTACAGAAACTTTGCAGCATTGTGGTTTCATGTCAGAATTAGAAGAAACACAGCATGATGAAGAGGAAAGCAGGCTTTTCTGGCTAAATAATTTTGCCTCCCAAAACTGCACATACAAAGGCCTATGACAGCACTCCTCTGGTTTCTGGGAACACAGAATATCCACTGACATACTTATCCAAACACCTCTAGACACATACACACATCTGTTCACCAAGACTTATTACTCACATCAGGCTCACTTCACTCCTCTTTGATTCTTCCATTAGGGTCAGATGTTACTTTTCCTTTTTATATTTGTATCTCTAAACTCCATCAGTGGCAAATGCCCAAGCACTTCCAATGTGTTCTGACAAATCTCTCCAGAAGGCACGTAACATCATCCCAGTTTTACAGATGGGGAAATTAAAGCAGAGACAGAGGTTAATTGCCTATGGACACTGAATCAGTAGAAGAGCTGGGAATTGATCCCAGGAACCTTGTCTTCCATTCCTCTACTCCACCCACCAGTCAGTACATCCTACCAGATGGTTCTTATCATTGGACATATGGACTAAATACTGCTAAGTTGGTGTAGAAGATTCACTACTTCATTAAATGTCCTGTCTTCTATCTCCATAGGACGCATAGGAGAAACTCCAGCCAGAATCCCATCTGGACTCTTCTATCTCCATAGGACGCATAGGAGAAACTCCAGCCAGAATCCCATCTGGACTCACTCAGTGAATGTCTATATAAAGCAAACAAAGCCCTAGGTAAGCACAAGAAACATCCCTAAACCTATCAACCTGCCCTATAATGCAGACAACAGCAAGGCCAGAAATTAGGCTTTGATTCAGAGGCCTTGAGAGAAGCTCATGTTTGTCAAAGCCTGGCTTCAAACCGTGTATGCATGAGCCACCAAATTAGGCTGGGAACAACTCTATCATGTGAAGGCTCTTCCTCCAGCCTTCACTGGGCACCACCAACGCTGTCCAACTGGATATACCAGCAGAGTCACAAAAAGTAGATGGCACAGATTCATCTACTAGCATTAGCTCTGTCTCATCACAGAGCTGGTGTCAGTAGGGCAGAGAGACCAGTTCTGCTGCTAAGCATCAGATGTCTTCTCACTTTCCAGTCACTATCAAGGACACTTCAGTAAGTTTCTAAAGTCATTATTCATGACGCAGAGGAGGAAATCTTTCATCAAAGAGACAGCAGAAAGAGATCTCCCACACCATTGCCTTTCATTACAAAATGACAGCAGCATCTCGGTCCCCCCCACTCACAGATAGGCAGAATGCATGCACCTGCCTTTCCAGCAGAACCCAAAACAATTTCATATCCTTCTGTCCCTCTTTCACACCCTGTGCTCTGCAGCCAGTGCAGGGGAAGCCCATGCACCACCAAGTAGACAAAAGAGGTTTCACCCAAGAGCCTCCTGTCCTGAGTAAAACTTCCTCAGCACATGGCTGGAGGAAGCACTCTCAAAGCTCTTTTGGAGCAGCCTGTAGATGCAGTTATGTAATGATAAACACACATGCACACTTCTGCCCACAGAAGCACATACAGCTGCTTATCTTTTTTACTCTCTCAACAAACTGAAGAGGGCTACATTCTGTTTAGAAGAATTTGCACCAATACTGTCAACATAGGAATAAAACCACAACACCTTTCCATATATGCTATAAGAGCCGGGCAATCCTGAAAGGTGCCTCCTGTTAGAGGAAAGCAACTGCACCTACCTTTCATCCCAAACTTGGACCGCCGGCCATACTTGTTGATCATAATGAAGAGGACGACCAAGAGGACACAAGCAAAAGCTGCCAGCCCAACCGCTATGGAAACCTGAAAGGAAAAAGCTTTAGAGTCAAGACAGAGGAATTTAGGAGTCTAGATTGGAAATACAGCACCTCCTTGCCCACTTAACCGTTCTGTAGGCTCATACCATCTGCTGCAGCCCTTTGGAAATCAGCTATGGAGGAAAACACAAGCTAAAGCAGCAGGGTCTGGCACAACTTGGAAGGATCACAGGCTGTTTGCAGGACTGGGAGGTCTGGGATCTTCCCATCAGTGATGCTGTTCTGGCACTAGTTCTCCCCAGCCTCTCCCTCCATGTATCTGCAGGAAAGAAGGACCAATGCCTGTGCTCTCACCCCATCACACCCCAAGCCTCCATTTGTGACATCAGCACTGTACCATGACCATACCACTACAATACTAAAGCTATACAAACCTCATCTGGGAACACAAAGGAGCAACAGAAAATTCTTTAGAAACAGCAATTCTGTTTCCATCCAAACATCCTTCTGGATAAGGAGTGAGGGAAAATAATATACCACAAAAAGAAAATATGAGAAATTAAGCAGAACTGTTTTTTTCCCCCCTAAACCATCTGTGTTTCCAAAAGCCTCCAATGGTTCCCTATCGATTGTAACTTTTAGTAGTAAATATTGATACTACAACAGTGTCCAAGCACTTCACTGGAATTGTGATTGGAACTGTGCTGTGGCAGTGTACAAGCAGAGGAAAGAAAACCTCCTCGTCCTAAAGGGGTTACAATCCCAGGCTTATTTTAAATATTTATGAATATTTATTCCTTCAAGTCTTTGCCTGAGATACTTTTATTGCATTGATGTAAACAACAATTTCTCTGGCATCTGTCCAATTGTTGTGTACTGGGTCTTGTGATGCATTTAGACTTTGTTTCCTTTTACAAAACTGCATTCTGCTATAATAGAAAATACATCATTTAACCAAGAAAAAGTAATTTCATTTTGCAACCCTTTTCCATGCTCTCGGTACATTTGTTATGATATTTTTAAATTTTTATTTTACCACACTCTATTTTCATCCCCAGCTTGTTTTATATTTAATAATCAGTGCACATTATTACTTCAGCCTTACTGTTCAAAGCTTTCACTTCAGTTATAGGAGATTTTCAGTTGGATGAGAACTGAAACCAAGGTGCACTGAGTCTCATTTGTTAACACCTGGTGGGTGCCAGTATCTTAAAATTTTCACATAATTAGAGCAATTGTGTAACATGCTAATTTTTTCCCTAATACTTATGCACACTTCTTCTTTCTCTACCTGGATTGTGCAGAAGACAATGCTGAGATCTGATAAGCCCTAGGCTTTCTTTCCTTTTTCATCGTAGACATGCCCTGAACAGCAGGAGGGAGGGCAAATGGGCATTGACAGAATTGAACCGAGCTAAATCTGAGTTGCTCACCAGGCTAAACTTAATAGATCAATAACAGTCTGAAACACGATTGCCTGTTTGTTTGTTCTCTGGGTGCTGCTTTTTCAGAGTGAGATTTTCTGACCCTGCCAGCAGCAACTTCACAGTATGCCTTGTTTTCAAAGGGCTCCCTGGTTCCACACTGCAGACCCAAGAGAATCAGATGGTTCATGTCAGTATTTTACCTGCCTGACACAAAAGCCACAAAATCCTTCTGATTGCTGCCTCAAGTCATAAAGGAAGAGATTTTCCTTGCAAACATCTTAAAACAGCAGAGGAATGGAAATACTGAGTCATCAATAACAAGGAATGCATGCAAAACAGTTCTGTAGAGAAGAGACCAGGACTCACCCCAAAAGTGTCCTCTTCTGGTTTGTGGGTCACAGTGATTGGTGGAGTGGGACTTACTTCATAATCACCAACTGAAATCAAAACATCAAAGACAGAAGATTCATTGTGGCTCCTATGGGATTCCCAAGGCATCCAATGGCAGTGCCTGACCTAACGAGATCCAGTTCACCCCTAACAAAGGCTGCAGCTTTCTATTTCAGAAGGTACGTATCAACTATCAGAGAGCTCCCTGTGTGTATCACCAGACAAATCAGACCAGCATTATGCTGATGTCACTCCAGCCTTCCAAATGAAAAACACTGGGGAGACTGGTGGGTATCCTATACCCTTAAACCATCTTCTAGTTTTCAGATATCTACTGGGCTAAGTAGGGTTAGAACATAAGATTCACTCCAGCAGAACTTGATTCGAAGAAACAGTTACTTGGATGCTTTTTGTGTATATTTTGGGGGTTTTTGGGGTTTTATTTTTTGCGGTGGGTGGAGAGGGAATAGGAAGAACATGTTGTGGAAACACTACAGAAGTTGACTTGTCCTTCTTGTCCCAATCCAGCCTAGAGAGATGTTGTCATTGGAGACTGGCCAGCCTGCATCTAGTTAAGAACCCTTTTACTACACCACAACCAATCACCATTTCCTTTATAGGACCTTCTTCAGGACATCACTAGAGTGAAATGAGAATCTCCTCGTCTCTAGAGACTACCCAGCTGATCAAAAGCTCCCCAGCCGTGCTTGCGCACAGGGAAGCCAGGGCTTTGTGCAACCTCCACCAAACTGCTTTTGTCTTCCTGACTTTTCTTCCAGAAGTATTGTAAATCACAGAGGGGCAGGAGAAAACCACAGAAACAAATCAGCCACAGTATGCAAAAGACAAGGAGACACTTACTTGAGACAAAGTTGTCCGTACTCTCTGTGGAAAGGACAAAAAGAGAAGCAACACAGTTAGCAGCACAGCAAAGGGAGGGGGGTCTCATTCCCAACCCTCAAACAGATTCCACCACCCTAAAGAGGTCAGGAAACCAACTTTTCATATTTTGTACTGTTGGGCAAATGTAACTGGAAATTGCAGGACATGCTGGAGGTCAGGATGGAGAACCTTGAGCTGAAAGAGGACAGAAGAGATACTACTGTGAGGGCAATATGGAGAACAAGTAGCGGCATGCTAATCACACTTTTGAATGATTACTAAATGACCCTGCTTTCAGAAAGCAAGCAAAGCTCAATAGACACTGGTCTGGGCAGGATGGAGGTGGATGAGAAAGAAGCAGATTGGCAGTGTTCACCCAAGGACAAAGTCCTATAATGACCAACTTCCATAGAAGAGAGCCCAACTTGAGGCAGAGGGTTTAGAGGAGACCTCCTCTAACCTCCTTTTCATGAGCTGTTCATAACAGCTTAATAGCATCTGAAGTGGACACAGAGGCTATGGCTGCCTCTTTCCTGAGACAACCACGCCAGTCCCTGGTGTCAGTCTCTTGATTGCTCTAGTCTATTCAGTAAAGCTCCTTCAGCTCTGAAGGTGGCTGAGGCCCCAGACGATGAGGTCTAAAGCCCTCGGTGACACTCAGTTTACACAGCGTGAGAATAACATCAGCTTTCAATTCACTTGCCCGCGTAAGGAACTGAGCCCGATATTAACTGGAGTTTACACAGCTTTGCTGGCAGAGGGCTCCTGGAAGGATGCTGAAAAGTTCACCCTGAAGCATGGGTGAGGTTTGGAAGGGAAGCATAAAACAATCCCCGGGTGACAAACACTGCTTTCCAAACCAGGCGAAAAAACCTGAAAAAATATTTTTGTTTCAAGTCAAGCAGAAGTGTAACTTTTCAGCTTTTTCTAGCAAAAGGGAAGAAAAAAAAAAGAAGAAATATTTTATTTGGAGACTTTTTTTCCTATTAAGGCAGACAGAGTCTAGTCATAAAATTCTTGCTGCTTCTGCATCTTCCTCTTTCCATTTCTCTCTGCTGGACTAAGAAAATTTAACAGAAATTCACAAAAATTTTGTGTTGTTTGTTTGGTTTTTTTAATAAACCCTGTGTTTCAAAGTACAAAAAATAGCCAAGCAATTTCAGCCAACTTGAGTTTTGTGAGAAGCACCCAAAGAGCTGAACACTCATCACAGGTACATTAACCTTTGTGTATTAAATAAGGAGATGGTAGCCAACAGCAGAGATCTGTTCTGGGAGGCACTGACCTTTCTCCTAAAGCCACAGCATCGGAGAGAAAGAGACTATGGCATGGAGCATCTATCTCCCAACTCCCACCCAGCTCCTAACAGCATCTTGCTCTTCTAAGCCCGGAAAGCACAGCATTGCATGGTACCCATGGGAGGTTTTTGACCAGGGGGTTCTAAAATACATGGTCACAGACTTTTCTATGCTGACAGGAAGTCTTCCAGGTACTACACTTACATTAATTAAGACTAATAATCTCATCCTTGGTAGTGACAGCAAAGCCCTTGCACATTTGAATTGCTGTAGGCAATAACAGCTCGAATGAACCACAGTGGGGAACCTTCAATGTGTGGCATTTTCTGGAGGAATCTACCCTCAAATGGGAAATTATAAACGTCAGTTGCATTGAGTGTATATGTCAGCTGCAGTAGTGAACGAAGCAACAAGCTTCAAGGAAAGTAAATTACATCCTGCATTGGCCTGACAGGGTCTGCCAGGGTGAGGAATGGCTTGGGACTTTGGATCAGAAGAAATAAAAGAAATGGGTCAGCTCCTGCTGAGAGATGGTTCAAGGGCAGTAAGAACTCCACACCAACAGCACAAAACAAGGCATAGGTGAAGATGCACTCACAATGGCAATATTTCACAGATATTTCACACAATCCCATTCTCCCAGAGCCTCTAACATGAGATGGTCTTCAAACATCAATGTGCTTTCCCACATCACCGCACTGCTCAGATCCATTTCCAAAATCATCTCTCCAGAACAATATGCCTCCCTTTTTTGGAGGTCCATCACCTACTTAAGAACTGTTCCCATTTTACAGACAGGGAAATTGAGTCATAAAGGTGGGACCTGACAGAGCAGAGACTGCAAACATGTCTGCTTCTCCTCACCCACCTACATTCGATAGCTGCTTTTCTGCCCTGACAGAAGGAAACAAATAGGTCAGATAGCCAAACAGAGCAGCATCCTTGAAATCAGAATACAAATTTTCCACACCCATCCATATCAGCTCATTTGTTCAATTGTCAGATCTTCAAGGCAGAGATTTGGGTTTGCATTTATGATATTTGACCTGCGGGAAAACTCTGTGTACATATATGGTGTGATATAAATAATAAATGAGAGTACCGTTGGTATTCTTCTATATTTAGCAAACGCCCTATTTTGCTGGATTTTCATGGACTGCAGGGGCCAATTTAGAGCTGCAACTTTCTCATGGCATCATTCCTGAAGGCAGCACAGATCTTAACTCCATGATAGCCAGCATGGTGTTGCAATGTCAGAGAGCAGACCAAGACACTCCTATAAAGCAGCCAGGCCACCACAGAAATCACTACTGCACTCCCCAGAGCTGGATCTTCATGTCCTCAAATGTTTTTATACTTTTTTTTTTTTTTTTGCAGCTAAGCTATGAATCACCGGGAGTACAGGAGGGAATTCCAAGCAATCAGCTAAGAAATCCCAGCAAACTGATGCAAAGTGACTAATTGAGCCATTGCATCTTTTGTAGACCTGTCATCCTAGAATTGCACATATCGCATTTGGAAAGAAAACAGTCCTGACACTGCTGCATCCAGCTTTAATCATTTCACAAATGGAATCTAGAAGTAAAAAAAGAGAAGAGCTACATCACTTCAAAGGGCTTTCCTTTCTGTGGCTTATAACCACCATGTAGCAGAATACTTTCTCTCAAAAATTGAGCAACCTTTTTGGGGCACCCAAGAGGAAATCCAAAATAAATGGCCAAACTTACATCCTGTTCCCACTGAAATTCCTAAAGATCTTTAAAATAAATAAATTAATACACTGCATAATATATTACAAAGCAAAATTATCTAAAACAGTTAGTGTCTCTCCCAGCATTAAGGAGTTAATATGACAACAAAGTACACTTGAGTAGAAAAGTCACACTTCAGAAGAAGCAGCTTCCAGAGGTCACCTCTTCCAAACTGCTGCTTAAAAAAAGATCAGCTTGGGTTGTCAAGGCCTTGTTTTGGTACAAGGACTACTAATAGGACCATAGGAAGACCTTACGATTGCAAGGAACCCTAATGAGATAAACTGCATATCCTACCTGGAAAGGGCTTTTCAAGGAAGTGTCCTTTGATAGTTTGGTTGGCTGAGCCCAGCTGGTTGGTGGCCACAATCGTGTAGTTGCCATTGTTGTAGTGAGTGGGTTTGTTGAAGAGCAGGCAACCCTCAGACACTTCCCCTTGCTGGTAAAACTCCATGTGGATGATCTCTGTCTCACGGAGGACCTGGCCGTTGTGCAGCCAGTGAAGGGTGGGAGCTGGGTTCCCATGCACTGCAAACGCAATGCAGTGCTCCAGGTGTAGCACCGGCTCCTCCAGAGTAAGGATGCGAGGGGGATCTAGCAGAGAGAAACATGGCAGGCTCACAGCACACCTCCACCCAATGTCATGTCTCTGTGCACCATGGAAACTATGACCACTGAAAACCTCCAAAATTCCTTGTTCCTTCTACTCTTCCCATGGATGTCTGCAAAGAAGCAGCGCTGACATGAGAACCACTCCACACACCCTGAAAGGAGGATCTGAGCCATAGCCAGCTCTTTCAGTCTTCTGAACTGGGGTACAAATTCACAACAGGGATGGACCTTTCACCACTCAGGAACAATTAAGCTTGGAGCTTCCCTATCCACACACCCACTACTGCTCTCCTCCTCCCAAGGGATCAAGGGGAGGCTGCTTGTTCCCATTAAGGAGGACACCACAATGTAGCACTGTTACATTACACATGTGCAAGGTGCCTGTGGGAGCTCTCCAGTCACACTGAGCAATTTTCAATTGCGTAGTTGTGGAAGCAAACATCCCTCAGTGGCTGCCTGTCCTTGGGGGTTTTGACAGCCTGAATATCCCAAAGGAGTTCTCACTCGCCATACGGCCTCCAGGGGTGTTTTAATTAAAGGGAGTAGAGTGGGAGAGGGATAAGAAAAGCAGAGACTCCACCTGCAATTTATTACATATGCATTGTCTTCCCCCTGGGACACCCCAAGAATTCAAATGCTGCTCTGCTGTTGCTTCTAAAACCCCGTTTGCAACGCCTACATGTAAGGTCCCAAACCCCAAGGCTGGCAAGGTCTGAACTAGAAGAACAAGTTTTGTGCAAAGATAAGGACACAAAGATGTATGTCTTCCCTAAAATTCTTCTTTTCCTGGTACCATCCAGCTGCAAAGACAACCCCTGGGGCATCCACAATTAAGGAAATCACACCATTAGACCCTCTTTTGGAAACAAGTGAATTTTTCAGGCAGTGAAGGTAGTAGAAAAGAACGTTCAGAACTGGTTGGAGCTGAGCAAAATTCTCCCACTAGCATCCATCTACCCTGAACCACACAGTTATGTCCCAGCCACCTTCTTTCACTCACAAGCCTAAATCCGCATGTGGCTTGTTTACATCTTCTTGGCAAGGAAGGTTCAAAACAGGCAGCCACCTACACTCAAAAAACAGATCTTTTCAGTGTGAAATTACAGCCTGAGCGATGAGCCTGGGCAATAAGAGCAGGGGAAGCAAAAACTTGCCATCGCAGCTTAAAGGATTGCACGGGTGAAAATAGGCATGGGCACGGTGCTGTTTAAGGTGTGGAGGAAAAGATGCTAAAACACCATGCAAAAAACACCTGCCTTCTGAGCAGTCAACTCTGAGCTGAGTTTCACCTCTATTTTCCAATCCATCAATAGCACTTACTGGGAGGAAGATGAAAGCCATAAAGTAGCACACAACATGCATGGGTTCAACAAGACTAGTCAGAATCCCACATGGGTCTCCAGTCTACCTGACAAGGTTGGGGGTAGGGCACAGGTTTTCAAACCACAGAGTAAGGACAAATATTACAGACACAGCAAAATACAGCAAATCTCAGCTGCTCGAGACCACAAAGCTGTGTAAACTTCCTCTTAAGGTCAGGTTTATGTTATATTAGAAAGCACAAAAAGTTGAGCTACTTGCAGATAAAAGTGAACAGTTGAAATTTGACACGTGTGCGTTTAGACAGCATTTGCAGCTTAACTTTGTAGAAACTGACCTGGGGGAAGCACTAACACCTCTGAAATCAGTGGCAAGACTTAAACTGTCTTTAGCAACGGTATCATTGAACTTCTCCCACAGTATCAGGGAGTCTGTGGCTTTTCTTTACTGTACTGGGTCTTCTAAGAGATGGGTGGAGAGATGCCCAGCATCTGTGTGGCATTGCTGTTCCTCCCCTGCTCTAGTGCTCATTTCTGGATTAATGAAAGAATCAAGAAAGCGAAATTACTGACACGAGACACAGCTGTGTGAGGATCCAGCTCCTCCTCACCCTCACCCACAAACCCAGTATGTCACAGGTAGCAAGTGGCCATACACTCAAATAGTTCACAGGGCAGCCCCTCCAGGCTCAATGGACAAGGTTCTCTCCACTGGTACTTACAGTAGACAGTGAGCAGCACACTGGCATTGCTCATCCCCACCACGTTCTCAGCAATGCAGGTAAGCAGGAATCCATTGTCCTCACTGGTGACGTTCACCAAGGTCAAATTGATGGCATGAACATTGGTCCAGTTGAGGTTGGTCTAAACATCCCAGAAATACAGACAGAAATTGGTGTCTGCTGGCTCCTTTCCTCCCCCCTACCACACCCAGAAGTGGAGGATCACAGTTTCCATACAAGATGTGAGAAGGTCTCCAAAATCCAGGGACAACTAGGATCTGGGTAAAGGGAGGTGTTTCTTCACCTGATTAAATACACCACATCTTATAAGAGGAACTACTGGGAAGGGGAGAGCCATAGCATTGTAGCACTAATAAATGTGCTTTGCCTGTAGAAAATCTTGATTAGCTGCCTATTTCAGCCACAGCTATTGCAGACACCTCTGCAAACATGTATTTTCATTAAATGAGACATAAGTTAATTCGATCAAGGATCACTGAAATACAAAGCTCTCTCATCTCCCCCATACAGAGGGAAGGTTTTGCTCCCTTCTGGTAGCCCCCAGATTCTCATGCAGGAAGTGAATGGCCTCAAATTTTTTTTTTTTGTATAACCATTTCACATTTTTCACATCAGTCGCCTGATCCTCTGCCCTGCATGCACAGACTGGGGAATTCCTGGCAGCTGTTTTGGTTTTGCCACATCAGGCACAGGCAGCACTGTGGTCCTGTGGCCCCTACCTGGTGGGTGTTGATGGAGTGGAGTTCAGCCACGGTCCAGTCGACATCCGGCAGCGGTGAGCCCGAGCCATTACAGGTGATGACAGCATTCTCCCCTTCCCGCACTGTCAGGTTCACATGGCTCACACTGATCTCAGGAAGGTCTAGAGGAACCAAACACCAAAGTGCTCAGGTGTGGTGCAGTGTTTGATAAAGCCAGATACAGGACACTCAAGTGGATCCAAGTCCCAGCAAACTGTTTCCCAAATTAGCCTCCAGCATCCTGAGATAAGTAGCGGGAGATAACCAAGTGGCCTTGCCCTACCAAGAGAAGGAGGTGTGTGCCCTAGTGAAGGAAGGAGGGGTGTTAGAGACGAAGAAAAATGTAGGCACTGGAGACATGCTAACTGAGCAGACTCTCATTGTCTTTCAAGTCAAAATCTGTTGTCCAGTTCTGACCACACTTCCCTTCACACAGCCACCATCCCAATCTCTCTACTCCCACAAAGCTGCTCACAAGAGGAGTCACCTGAGATGGGAAAACTGTGTGTACTAGGAGAAGATCCAAATTACTCCCACCTCCAGGGGCAAAAGCATAGAGCATTCAGAACTCCAGGTGAGGAAAGTGTCCCTTTAATTTATAACAATCAAGATGACCAAGGATATGTCCTCATATTAACTGCAGCTTTCCTAATAAAAGGTGCCCTTGCTCTTCCTTGGTGGTAGCAGAGGGATTCACTGATTTATGGCAGCTCTGATTTACACCACTTCCTTACTCATTGCCACAGGCACCAAATATCCTTGCAACACGGAACAAGACAGCACTGGTTGCAAGAAGGGCAAATGGTCTTCTTGCATAGGGGAGGTTTCCTAGGATGTTTTTAGAGGCAAACTGGGGACACAGGGCAGAAGGAACTGACCAGTGGTCCCATCCTATCACAGGGCAGCAGCTTCCATCATGCTAATGCTAATCCATGCATGGGGACACACGTCCTTTCATTTCCATCAGCGAGAGACACTAGGAAGGAAGGAACTTTCTGCTGATTGGGAGGATGCCAGAAGAAAGGAGGCAGTGTCCAAGACCTAGCAAGGCTGCATAGGTGGCAGGAATCAGTGGAGAGGGAGATGGGAGGGACATGCATTGTCTTCTGAAGGTTGAGCTGGTATCAAACATGGCCACCCCAAGCCACACCAGCCCTCAGCAAACAAAGGATAAAGACAAATATGTTGTTGTTACAACATCCCTTGAGTCTTAATGCTTGAACAGAAAGACTCTCCACTAGAGGAAAGAAAACCACTGTGGCTTTCCACCCTTTCAGCAGATTGCAGAGTCACAGGAGGTGCTCACCCTGCACACCAGCACATTTGTGTTCCCAAATCGGTGTCCCCCAGAGTCTAATACCACCATCAAGGGAGCCATCTCCCCTCCTATCCCTGATTCCGAAGGATTTTTTTTCTCTAATCCCTGCAGCTTATTCTTCCTATGTGGGGCGGAAATTACAGCATTCTCAAATCTTTTTAGTTCATCCATATGAAGGCACACTTTGGCCAATTTCCAGAGTTTAAAGGGACATCATGAACTTGAAAAAAATCCCCAACAAAATAACAAAAAAATCTCAAGTCATGCAAATCCAAACATGCATGCTGTTTGTCTACTACTGCTATAAGTAACAAAACCAAATTCCTAGTATAGAGGACGATAATCAAAAAAAGAAAGCCTCTCGTTTTCCTCCTTTTTTCAGCCTGTGAGTTTGACAGCTGCTTGTGTACAGACAGATTAATTGCTCTGCAGAAGGTACATCTCTTTCTCCTTACTCTGCAAGGGATGCTTTCCAGTAATGGCAATAGCAGAGCAAAAACTGACACCAAACAGGCAGCTGATATGTGAACAAGGTGAAGGAAAAAGGGATAACTATTGAAAATGTTTCATGTTGCTCCTGGGGCCGATGGACTCTTTTAAACATCAGGAGGAAATAGAAAGAGGTATAAAGACACTTCTGCTTCTTCCCTACAGATATGGGATTTCAATTGAAAAATAAAACAAAAGAAAATTAACAGACATGTATTTCCTAAGAATGATTACAAAAGATACAGTGGCAGTGTCTTTTAACAATATGCTATTTCTAGGATTTGTTAGATAGAGGAATATCAACATGAAACAGTCCTTTTCAAGACATCACACAGACTCACCACAGACACTTTGTCAAGCAGCAGCACTGCAGGGAAGAAAATGCCCCAGATCACCCAATATCTTTCATACACATACTAATAGTAACCTCACATTTACCCAAAGTACCTATTTATAATCAACAAACTACACTAATCAGCTTCAATCTTGTTCTCAACTGCATGGTAGGATTCTGCTACAAGGTTCCCCAAGCAAACAGCTGAACCAGAGGTGCTAGATAAGGCAGGGCTCCCTCCCAGCACCCTCTGGGCCTCCCTTGTCTCCAGCCCCAAGAGTCCTTACCACACTGGGTGATGTTCATCTCCTGCAAAAGGATGATGGCTGCATCCATGGTCATGCAATAGAGCTCCTGGTAGTGCAGGTTTGCCTCACCCTTCTCCTGCCAGAGCTGGATCCAGCGAATGTCACAGCTGCAGTTAAAAAGGTTCCTCTCTAGTCTCCTATGGGCAGAGAGAGGTGAGAGAGGATGGTGGGATGCGAAAGGATGAGCGGAGCCATCTCCTGGCTCCAGGATCCCCTAGGCGGACATGCACCATGCAAATGTAAGAGCTAAGGAAGAATCTTCTCTGTGTTATTTGCCTGGGGTCTTCCAGCACTTATTATTCCTGTCTTTTCCATAGTTACACATTCATGTGTTCACAGTCTCCTTCATGAGTGCACACAAGGTTTTACATCTCCCAGGGCAGCACATGAATACATAGAATGTCTTTCACCACAAGATTTGCTCAACTGTGGCTCAGTCCACACCCAATCAGTCACCCAAAGGAGTCACCCCTCAACAAAGTAGCAGCTAGCTCGCCACTGCCCTAAAATATTCACACCTTCAAATCCCACTTCAGTGGTGGTCCAAGATCCTGATGTGCAAAGCACACCTCCACCCACCACAAGTGCTAAGAGAAGCTGGTAGCTCTTCTCCCAAGTTCCTTGTACAGACACAGGCTCCTGGTGACCCAGGACATGAGCTAATGTGCAGGGTAACATGCATTTTAATCAAATCAATCAGCAGTGCACTGAGACCCTGCTGACCTGGCCAGGAGAAATGGAGAAAAGCACTGCCTTTAATGTACTTCATTGAAACCACACTTACACATAGTTTATACACCAGGAATGTTTATTATAATTGATTTTCCAACCTATTAACCATTTCATTTACATTTTTAAAGCTCTGCAGTTCTCTGTGGATGTGCAAGGACGGCAAGTCTGAGCAATGAGAAGAACCCAGTGCTCAGCCAGGACAGACTGAGTTACCAAAGCGTGTTGCAATGATAACTTAAGCAAACAGGAGACAGGGCCCAAATAGACAAAATATATCCCCACAAAACTATAAAGCAAAGAAAGTAGGGATCAGCAGAGCCAGCAGTGTCAAAGATGAGCTTAGCCACCCCAAAGCAGAAAGGCATCTCCAAAGGTCAAACCATTGCTTCATACAATACAGGAGAAAGTTTTTTTCCCCTGCTCTGTTCCATGTGTTACTGCAAAATTCATGCTTGCTTTTACAAAACTAATTTCACCCAGTAACAGAATTTGGAAATAACCTTCCAAACATCAACAGCTGCTATTTTGTCAATACAGTGCTGCAAAAGGACGAAGACATGAAGGGATCTCTGGTAGCACCCAGGGTTGTTAAACCTGAACCCTAAAGATGCCACTTTCATACATCAAGATATCATCTGACCTTTCTTTTTTTTTAGCACAAACATTGAGTTAAGCTTCACTCCAGTTTCCATTAGTTCATTTCTTTCCCATCAAAAGCACATAAACCTCTGTGACACAGGTACAAGGCTCAGACAAGCAACTCAAAGGCCAAAGCACTAAATTTAACAGACCAGAGCAGATTAGCACAGTGATTTGGTGGGATTTGAGTGATGAGATATTCCCTGCATGCTATGACAGGTACTGCCAGCAGTTTGCACATGCTTTACACCCTCTTCTACATGGCCATGAATCCTAATCAGGATCCTAACCAAGATCATTGCTATCAGCAGGATCTGGTATGGCACGTAGCTAATAGCAGATCATGCAACCAGGGATGTACCCTGGGACATGGTGGGGAGCTGGGGGAGCTCAGATGCAATGGGGGAGAAATTCTGCTCCACTGCAGATATCCTCACAAAAGGAGACTACCAGGAGAGCTGCTGTCCTAGCACTTAAGGGCAGCTCTGTAAGTAATAGACAGCAGCTTTCCCAGCCCATTGCTAATTCATGAACGGCCATGAATAATACAGGAGCCACGGGCTTCAGGGCAGAACTTCCCCACAACCTGCCCCAATGTCAGTGATGTACCTCGCTCTAATTGAGATCCCCACAGGGACTTTTGCACAAATTAACTCCCATCGCAGCCTGGATGCACCAAGTGCCACCAGCAGCTTGCATGGCACCTCAGGCAGAAGAGGCACAGATGTGTGCACCCATTTTCCCTAACATGCACTGCAAAAGCATATGCAAAAGATGCCCTCCCCTCCTTGCTTGGTGCCTGCCCTGCCATGCCAACTGGCTGTCCAGAGAAGTCCATACGGTTTTCCATGCTCCCACTCTCCTACACCTGCCCAAAAACCTGGACCTCAAATTCTCTCCTCAGGAGATCAAAAGCTGCAGCTCCTTCCAGCAATTCCTCCCATATCCCGATAAAACACCTCCACTACCAACAACCCTCTACTTGTGGAGATAAAGGCACCTCCTCTTCTGTGAAAGGAATAAAAAGGACCCTAGGGACCACAAGGCAACCTTTGGACAAAACTCACCATTGGGCCATGTGCTGCAGATAATGGCTGCAGCAGCACCACAGTGAGAATTAAGGCAAAG
The DNA here is from genome assembly GCA_013400695.1 of Neodrepanis coruscans. Lineage (NCBI taxonomy): Eukaryota > Metazoa > Chordata > Aves > Passeriformes > Philepittidae > Neodrepanis > Neodrepanis coruscans. The sequence goes on along the minus strand of VYZS01095241.1, from coordinate 41,563 downwards.
GCACATTCTCATGAGACATATCTACCCGAACTTACTCCTGGAGTAAACAAATAAACCCAAAGGGCATTTTTTCCATATAGCACTGCTTGGTTTCAGGTGCTCAGGAGCTGTGCACACTCCCACACCTTTTTCAGGCCTCCTTAAAACTGAAAACTCCTATGAGAAATAGCAAGTACCACAGCCCCAAGCGAGCTGGGCTCTCTCTACACAAGCAGAGTTGTTCTGTGACTCAAGGACTTGGCCTAAAAAGGACATTGAATCCGCATATGAGCCAGAGCCATCCACCAGCCCCAGGCATAGCAGAGGGTTATAATAGTGTGTGCTCTGGCCATAGCTCCTTCCGAAAGCAGGCATACTGTGCTTGGGAAAGAGGAAAACTGTGACAATAATGCCCTGAACCATCATTTGATGGGACAATGACTCATGAAAGCTGAAATCCTAGAGCTATGCAGGCACCAAGTCAACTCTGCAGTAAGTCATGCTGCAGGAGCCTGGCTGAGCCCTCCTTTGCTCCCTGCAGAAAGCTGTACCCATTGCCTCCCAAAACTGCCTAGACAGCCTACACCAGGGTGGACCAGTGTGGGAGATGGATGCCATTAGCACTCCAGCATGTACTGGAACAGATAGGACTTCGTACACATACAGAGCAGTTTTTTCCCAGAGTAGGCAGCTAAATGAGACACATGCCCTGTCCCATGTTTCCCCACTCATCAGCTAAAGAAAAGCTGTCTGCAGCTAAAGCCTCTCAAAGGGCAGCAGAGATCCCTGCCACACTTCTCCTGTCTGTTTCAATTCACATAAAACCGCTGCCAAGATTTTGTACAGTTGCAATTAAAACACTCTTCCTACCTCGGGACTGAGGCCACTTCTCTAAGCTTGAGAACCAAAGAGCACTGAGCAGAGAGAGAACAAAATCTAATTTTGTTTTTCATTTCTATTTATTTCCCAGAACCAGAGCTTCCCTTGGCGTTCCAACCAGAACTGTTGTTTCCGAACCCCTGCCAGAAAAGGATGGAACAGAAAGGGAAAGACTCAGATAGGGAATGATGGGTGGTGTCTGACAGCTGGATTAGCTAACGTAGAGAACAGGCAAGTACCCACTGTCTAGCTACAGCTCTATTAGGGTGACTGTTGGCAGCAATAAGTTTCTAAGCTAGAGGCATAGACAATGTTAAGTTGGACTCATAACATTAACAGAGATGCTGCTGTGCCCCATTCCCACCAAAGTCTCTTCCTGTAGCACTGCAGAAATCTACTGCAGGGCAAGTTGGCAGAGACTACTTGTATTAGAAATGCTGATGGGCCAGGCAGAGTGGCAAGATGTTCAGGACTACAAGGTTTTATACAATCAAAGACGTAATTGGATCCAGAGTCTTAGGTCTTTCCGGGAAAGAATTTCTTGAAATGTCAGCCCTAAGCTCTCTAAGGACATGACAAAGGAAGCCAAGGACATGACAGAGGAAACCAGCTGTGACTTCTGGATAAGAAAGGCTCTAAGTCCAATGTTTATGAGCTGTTGCATGTGTCAGATGCTTTCCTGCACACACTCAGCTTCAGACTTCGGAGAGTTCTGTGCTCATTAGCCTGAGCCCTGCTGGTCAAGGTCAGGCTGTGCTGTGGGAATTAGGGCTGGAGTTACTGGAAACCATTCCAAGCCTTGTTCCTGGCCAGAAAGAGCAAAAGATAATATTCTCTGGAAGTGTGCCTCATTTTTGCCATCCTTTCTTCAGTGAGTCAGCAGGGGAAAATCTCAGCTCTGTTGAAAAAAGAAATTCTTCTTTAAAGCAATACCACATTCACAAGCTTGCCATGCCTTGGATGCAGCCAAGCAGAAGTTTCAAGCCCCAAGTTCCCATTCACCTGCCTGCTCTTCCCATTAGTCTTCTGCTCCTTCCTCCTCATTTTTCACTGTGAGTGGCTTTGTCAGGTCTCAAGTTCCCCGGCAATCTCCATGTCACAATCAGTTGTAATCCTTCTCCAAACACTCTCCTGGATACAATCCTCACATCCTTTCCCTCACCACATGCTCCACTGCTCCAAGCTGCTTCACTGTTAGTCATCAAAGCCAAAACTGTGACTTTAGTCCCTCCAGACCCACAATTGTCTGGTAGCCCCAGGGGCACTGACACTCAATATAAGGTGCCTCTGGTGAGCCACTGCAGATCTGCACCTGCTTGTCCCAGCAACTCTCCAAATAGACCTAACCCTCTGGAGAAGAACAGACTCTTGCCAGCACCTATGTCCCTGGAGTCTTCTGGCCTCTCCATTGCTGTGCACAAGCAATGCTGCTCAGCCTGCCTTCCTCAGGCTTGCTGTCTCTAGCAGTCTCTGCTGCTCACTGCTTTTCCAGAGAGTTTTGGCTCAATTTCAAGTCCTTGGTTGATGTCAATCTGCAACTCCCTTTCTAGTTTTCACCAGTGTTTCACACTCTATTTATGTAGGCCATGTATTCTATCTCCTTCCCAGATTCTGGAAGCCTCCTTGAGGCTTAGTGTGCCAAAAAACTGTCTCTTACTCACCCATCCTCTGCATTTCTAAAAAAAAAAAAAACCACAGTATTTCCCACTTTTATGCATCTATTAGTAATTTCTCCCTCTCTTGGAGATCTGCATTTTCTCACCAAGAGGTTCCATTCTTCTAGGACTCAGGACCATGACCACCATGTCTTTACCTTAATTCCCAACATTTTTATATGCATGATTATTCAGAGCCCATAGGTCAGGCTACACCTCTGTGCTGCCTTCTTTCCAAAAAATCCAGACCTTAGCAGGACAGTTTCATGGCCCCAGGAAGGACACCACAGGCACATCCCCCAGCCCCTTAAACACTGACGTCCCAGTGCGTATCATAAAATATTTCCTCTCCTATCACGTTTGGGGAACAGCATCATCACATTATTCTGGTGGTCTCCATCCTAGCTGTGCTTATATGGATGGAGGATCCCTGGTGACAAGGACCTCAGGGGAGAATACTTGTCAGGAAGCACCAGTGACAAAAGCAATTCTTCAAGAAAAATCAACTTGACCAGGCTCTTACTCCAGCCCAAGTAACAGCAAGGCAGCCCCTGTGGGCAGACACATTTGTAGGTCTAAGTTGCTCACTGGAGCTGGTGCCAGGGAGTGGTTTGCCAAGACCTGTTTCACAGCTTGGAGCAGGAGAGGTTCAGCTCAGGCTCCTGCCCCACACAATGCCAAGGCCCTTCATGGAACGCCATGGACAACACACACCATATAAGTGCTGCTTTCCCACCCCATCATGACTCCCTACCAGCAAGCCCTGTGGTCTCCCACATTTCTAGGTGTATTACTTCTTCCATTAAACGAGGCTTTTTATCTCCAAGAAAACAGTTCTGAGCACAGCTCCAACTGGAGTCAAGTTAATTGAGCTCCTTCCAGCTTGCCACACTGCAGTGGCCTTAAGTAACTCTGCTGACACCAACCAAAGCTACACCAAGCACACCAGCTCCCTGCCAGGATCATCATATCAGGACAATACAGATATATTCTTCATCAGGTAAAATACTCTTTGCTGCCCAAAAAGCAGCTTCTCAATTCCCTTTATGCTTGGTATTGGTCGTTTGAGCCTGACTGGGACTGGCAAACCTGGAATGTGCCTGAAGAAACAAAATATGACCAAGTGAAGAAAAGGCACATAAAACCCTGATCAGTTGGAAGTATTCCCATTAATCTGCAGGCTCACCATTGCCCCAGGCCCTGCCACTGCCACTAGCTCAGGACTGCAGCCCCATTTGCTCCTCCATACTTGGGTCCCTCTTGGGTAACAACCATCAATCTGAGTTTTGCCTGACAGCACAATGACAATAAGTAAAGGTCTAAGAATACAAATGACTCATGCTATTAAACTTGAAACCTGAGCCAGACTTGAAAAATATTTAGAGCTGTAATCAGTGAGGAGACAAATTCCAAATTCAGCATTTTAACTCTGCAAGCCAAATTTCCCCATCAGAAGGGCGTTTCTCTATTTTCTAATATCACTATTAGTATTTTTCATTTAACAATTTGACAGAAATAAAATACACTGCAGTAACAGCGGTGATAACACACTTACTCCCACTTGAAAGACTGTCTTTATTCTTTCATAAGTCACTTCTAGCTTACAGCTCTATTGATCATCGGTGAGGATGAATGGAGCTTCCCAGGATCCTCTGGGATAAATCCTACATATATATTTTTTTATACCCACCAAACAACTATTTCTAAAATTCCACAAAATAGGTCATTAGGGCAATGCTCCATTGATTTCATGTCCACTTATTCTTCAAGCACGATACCGAATGCTCTATCAATAATTCAGCAGGCTGAAGGCCACTAGTGCCCCAGGAGAGACACTATCTTATCATCTCCCACATCAGAGCTGGGAGGTGCCTCTCTTGCTATAGAGCAAGGGAATCATCCACCTAAAAAGCAGGAGTGTCTTATAAAGCATGTCCACCAACTAAAGAAAAACAGTTAACTCTGAAACAGATGAGGAGCAAGTATTTGAGGAGATTCACTCAACATCTGGCCTAGTAGGTATTTTTAATGTGTTCTTAGAGTTAGTGAACCATTTACTACCCCAAGCATGATTTGTTCATCATCCCGACATTAATTAGCCAGCTACTGTGAAGTCATAAGAGAAGCAGTTCTGCTCTGGTGCTCCCATACCCAGGAAACCACCCCAAGGATGGTGCTGCCCATTGGAGTTTTAGGTAATTGTTCACAGGATTCAAAATAGCTCTGCTTGGGAATCATTTCTCCTCTCAGCCTCCCCTCTTCTCCCAGGAGATGCACCCAGGGTGGGACTTACAGTTCAAAGAGTCGCAGGGTCTGGAAGAGTTGCCATGACAGAGTGGTGAGCCGGTTCCCAGAGAGGTCTCTGAAAATTAACAAGAAAAAAAAGTAGTCACAGTAAATAATTCTTTCTTCACGTGGCCCTATAACCTATAACCACAGAGCTCATCATCCTCCTCAACGGGGAAGCCATCAAGCAGCTTGGGACCTAAGTTTAGATTTAATAATGAGAGATTTTAATGAGGACAAACCCAAATGAAAGTTTCACTTTTTTTTTTTTTGAAAGGGGAAAAATTATTTATATCCTGCTTCAATGTTAAGAAAAATAAAATCCCAGTGTCTGATTCTTGCCCATGAATCTGGAGCTCAACCAACCATGAGTGAAAAGAACGAGTTTAATTTCAGAACCTGAACAAAAAATTAAGTACAAACCTCACGTTAAAAATAGTAACAGCCAGGTTCAAATGACAGCACGATGATTACCCAAGGTGTTATCAAATGATCTGCAGTAGCTGTGAGCTCCAGGTGTCCTGGTATGGCTGTGTGTTGCTTGCACCCAGGGGTACCACTGCTACAGCAGCCAACAGCTCCCCATCCCTCTCTCCATCTGCCCAAACTTGCAAAAACATAAATCTCATCTACCTGGGAGAGCTTTGCAACCCAGCAGACATCTTCTTTTCAGATGAAAGCCAGATAGGATGAAAGAGTGTAAAAGCAACTGAATTAATAAAAACAAGAGGGGGAAATGTGTTTGGCATAGGGAGAGCAAAAAGAGAAAAGCCTTGGGTTTCTAACATAAGAAGGTAAAGAAACACATTCTGTAGTGGGCAGCCTTCCCAGGGCCACCTGGCCAACCTGAGAGCCATTGACCAAGTCAGCAGCTCATGGAGTGAGCAGAGGGATGGGTGGTCACAAGTTTTGGGAAAACCCAAAATATTCCAATCTCTTTGCCAGCCTCCAGAAAACACAGGAGGTACTGCCTCATATCCTTCACTGAATTCCTCCCTGCTGTGAGCTTCAGACAGGCACAGCAGCCCAATGAGAGGCTGCAAGACACCATTTGCCTCAGCCCTGCCCACTGGGAAGAACAAGGAAGGGCCAGAGGCATGAATCACCTGGAGACCCATACAACTCTGGGGTGGCCAGACAGGAGATATGAGACAAGGTGGCACAGCAGTGACAGTGGGCAGCTCAGCTGTACCAGGTTCAGCCCCCAATCCCTGTTTGTTTTACAGAAACATACCAAAACCAAGAGAGCAAACCCTTGAATGGCTTTTGTTGGCACAGGTCTGATGTACAAGGATTTGGGATGACAGATTAATTTGTTGCCTTACATCAGGTTACAGCAAGGGAAAAGCAATTCTGTCCTGCCCCACCTCCACCAGGCAATGCTGCAAAGCCCAGAACTTTGCAATTAGGAGTGGGGAAGCTGCTCACAGAGCAAAGCATTATCCCAAAGGCTCTGGCAGAAGAATAATCCCAAATATCATGATGGCACAGTGCTGCCTCATTAAGTTCTGGCTCCACTTCACATCAGGCTATCCCATTGCAGAAACCAGAGCAAACCACAGGTACCTCATTTCACATGACTATGATCCCACCATTCCTACCGCTGTCAACAAACTGCTTCCAGCCTCTGATAAAACTGGCAAAAGTGGCAAGTGAAGCCAAACAGGGGGAAATAAAAATATTACAAGACTCCCTGTTTTATCCACCTCAGAGCACTGAGTACCTGAAAATTTTGCAAAGACAGATGAAAAGTAGGAGGGGAAGGAGCAGCTCACTGTTACTGAAAAGTGAGGCAGTAAACTCCCTCCCCCAGCCCAGGGAGAAGAAGGAAGCGTAAAGGGGATGCATGAGAGACAGCAAGATGTGGGAGAGAGGCAGAGATGCAGAGGAGGGAGTGAATCTCGCTGGAATGTCCTTTCTCAAAGGTCATGTTTTGCTACATTAGGCAGAAATGTCAAGAGAAAATTGGATTCTAAAAGAGAAGAGAAAAAACAACAGGCTTTCCACGCAAATAAGGGAATCAAAAATAGCATGATCGTGTTATTACAATTTAGGACACAAAGAGATGGAGAAAGGATACATCCTCACTAATGCAAGGAGCTTTGCCAGGCAGATGTGCTCCGCTTCTGATCTCCTGTAGTCCTTGGAAACCAACTCCTACCACCTCCTCCCTCCTCCAGACAACAACCCACAACAAGCATTAGGCAAAGAGGAGATGGGTCTTCCTTTGCACCCATCTGGCAGGAGATTCTGCTCTCAAAGGGCAAAGCTGATGTTCAATCTGACCCAATCAAATTTTGTAGGGCTGGTCAGGGGACACACACCCACAGCTCCATTTCAGATCAACCAGAACACGCATGGGGAGGAACACGTTTGTCTTTGGAGACAGTATCTTGAACACTTCAAAACATGAGAAAGGTCCTTTCTCAGCCTCAGAGACAGACTTCAGCACAGAAACAAAAAGACTGCACATAAACACACATTAAAAATGCACCACTTCGGTCACACAAAACTTGAAAGGTCAGAGATGCCAGGTTTGGGATTCTACAAAGGATACAGCTACTGACTTCTACTGTAAAATACAGAGCTCCTCTGGAGAAACCTCATGGCACAAAACTGACTTCCCCCAGAAAAGATCCATTCCACATGCTGGATGGGGCAAGTTTTCCAGGGAAGGTAGGGTGTGATGCTGTAATTAGAGGTGGAATCACAATACATTCACACAAGGAGATTAAATTACAGCTCCATAAGTGAAGCTCTGAGTTCCAGCACTTTGTAAATTCTGTTTGGTGCTTGTAAGGCTCCCCAGATGCTCAAAACTCAGCCACATGCACCAAGTTTCCCAGCACTCTGTACAGCATAAATGGGGAAGATTGGGGAAAATCAAGGCACTCCCAGCCAGGACTAGTCCTCTCACAGTTCCAGTTGGCCATTCTGCCTTTCAGAATGTTTCTGTTTCCAAGGCTGCAAGTCTGTTGCTACCTCCAAAACCCTACTGTTTGCAGTGACAGGAGCCCCCATCCTGCTGTGCCAGGGCTGGGCACTGCAAGATCTCTCCTCCCTGACGCAGGCATCCCCCTCGCAGCAGGCTGAATCACACTACTGATTGCCCTCCAACCACTCCCAAATATTTCTCAGCCTCAATTGGCTTATCCATGGCCAAATTTCCTATGATCTTCCCTACTTTTACATCCTCCCAGCTCAACCCCAGTATCCCAACAAGAAATGGTGCTCTTCCTCTCCCCAGCTTCTCCCCTCCAACTGGATCAACAGCCATTCTGCTGACATAAGGTGTCCCAGAGCAAAATCAAGCCTTCCAAGCAAAATCTGCCCTTTGAAAAAGTTTCTTCCCCTCCACAAAAGGAGAATGCAGCTGCTCTGTAACAGCAGCATCACCAGTATTTTCCAGCTTGAGCAATAGACCTTATTTTTCCCCCCTCCTTTCCACTACCTCAAACATTTGAGAAAGTTCTTATGTGGGACTAGAAAGAAATAATAATAAAAAATAGAATTGAGCCAGGAGCAGACACCAACACAGAAAACTTCAGCCTGAGCAATTAAAATTTGGCAGAGTTATAGGAAAGTGGAAGCACTCCTGTAGCAGAGCATGCCAGACAACCTTTATAACAGCCTATGCATCAGCTCCACCTGTAATAAAATATGGCACATCACACGTCGAGGAAACCCAGGCAGAAGGAAGCAAAATGCCTTCCCTGCATATTTCTCAATGATGAACAGGTCTCTCTCAGGACAAACCTGCCATCAGTGCTCCTGGAACATATTCAAACTGCTTCTCTGCCATGGGACACTTTCTCCATCGCTCACAAGATGCTCTTTTCCACAGAGACATTCTTTAGAAATAGCTGCCAGGGTCTTTTTTTGCCTCTATACCAGGCTTTAAAGGAGTTGGTTAGGGAAACGGGCTTGCACAGACCTCACCTGGACCATGTCCAGGGCAGCAGCCACCCAACCCACCCATGACTCAGGCTCAACACCACTCTGCAATCCTACTGCTGCAGCAGCCATGCTCCCAAGTCTCCTGCTTTGAAGGTGCCTCATCACACCATATCCCCACCAGCCGTCTCCACCAGCAACCCCCTCTCACACTTCAAATATAGGCAGTTATCCCCAAGTGACAGCTAAATATCCCAGTTCTTGCTCTCTCTTTCCATCCTCCTCCTGTATTTCACGACGGGACATGTCCTGTCCTGCACACTCTCCCACAGCTCCTGCAGGCACTTGCTGGTAACTGGCAGGGAAGGGGAGGTGACCTTTGCCATTTTGTCCCAGCATAAGTGACAGATGAGGCCATGGAGGTACACCTCTTGAACAAGCTCCTGGGTTTAAAAATGGATGGGTGGGTGTGGGACAAAGAGGAGTCTGGATCCTTGTGGCCCAGAACAAGGGGACTTCAGTGAAGAAGGGACAGCATGTTTTCTTTTCCCTCAATTACCCAGCAGCCAATGTTTCCACTATTAAAGCCATTTTTATTCAGCTAAATTAAGCCAGTTGCCTCATTAATGACACCAGCAAGCAGAAGCCCCTGTAATTAAACTGTAAGTTATTTTATGCTGTTCAGCTCAAAGCAATGGCAGAAAAGCTGCTGCTGGGGAGGCAACCTGCACGCCTGTCCCTCCTCCACATAGTTTCATCCTCCACTCGCCCTTGTTTCTAACCTGACACATTTATTTCTGCATAGGAGAAGTTTTTCACACATTTTAATAACATGGTGCCACTCTGAAAATCCTGACTTGGGGGGGGATTAACAGTGCAGAGCAGCTGAGGCTGAGGGAGCAACTGCCTGGCAGAAATGAGAGGAGAGATGTATATCCCCAGCTGCAATCCCCAGTGCTGGATATGCTGGTGGCACTGCATGGGACTCTCGATATTTAGGCACAATAGGTGCTCCCCATCATCTCACAGCTTGCTGCAGCCTTAGCTGGGTGCTAGTGGCCACAGGAGAGGAAAATGTCCGCAGCCTCACAAGCTGCTGTAGGGGCAGCTCCATCCAGGCTTCATATCTGCAGAAAATAAGCTTCTAAAACTTGGGGTTTGAACCAGAGAAATGCTGGAAAGTCACTCTGGGGCTTGCTTATCCCTGCAAGATAATGCCAGTGACCTCTAAAAGCAATGTAACACTCCCCATCACCCGCCCTGCCTTCCCCGTTCCCCTCCTTCCTCTTCCTGTTTAGTAAGCAGCTTTGCTCGTTAAGGGAAAAAATGTACTGTCCTCCCTTAATGAATGTGCTAAAATTACCCAAACAAGTCCCAGAAGCTGTGGCAGGACAAGTCTCCCCATGAATCAGGCTCTGAAAATATTAGACTCAATTGAAATCTCCAATAGCTCAGCACCAAGCCCCAGCAGGACAAACTTGAGACAATCTGCAAAAGGACCAGGCAATGCCAAGCTCATGCAATGCTAACAAGCCCGGAAAGCAGAGTGATGAGAACAGGACACGGCATTAAACTGGTCAGACCCAGATTTCTTGGCTGCCAGGAATTCTCCTGGGTTTGCTCATCACAACATGCATATTGGTGCTATGGAAGAGTGACATAGTTTACAGAGGTCCTCTGTCATGGTTTGTCAATACCTACAGCCCAGTTCTGCTCTTCGAGCAATGCCTCAGCAACCCCCAGGTCTTTACTGACCTCAAACGTGCAGAAACCAAAAGCCTCCAAGGTTCAATTATTCCTTTATGAATTTGGGCAGCATAACTAACTCCTTTCTCCTGTCCACAGGTTCTGTCCTATGCCTTGTGAGGTGAGTGTCACACAGTACATGCCATTGACATTATCATCTCATTCCCTACAAATTATTTCTTGTGCTAGGACTAGAGTCAGCATCGGCAACAATTTCTCAGACTCAGAGCATCTTGGTCTCTCACTCCTCTCGGATGCATCACGAGTGACACACTCCATATGCACAGCAGTGGTCCTGGAGGTGTGATGCCAGAGGTGGAACTATCAACCCCTCTGCGTATCTCAGTTGCAGGACCCCAATTTGTAAATTCCCAACTGCCACTGAAACAGGGATGAGAGGTAGAAGAGGCTGGTCCCCTGCATGGTTCTTTAAACAACAGCATGACAAAACTAAAGCTGCAGAGCAAGTGGGAAGGCATAAGGCACAACACCTCTGCCCCCAGTACCAGCAGCACAACTTCCCCACGCCTCTCCTACTGTCTTGGCTAATGCAGAAAGCCATGTCCTGCTGCTGCCTCCAATTCAGCCCATCCTTTATTTTAATGATATTTTAAGGCCATCCCCTACCCTACAACACTTCCACACCCTCCAACTCATCTGTTCTGAGGCATCTTCCAGCTGCACAAATCTTTGCTTGGAAACAAATCACCCCTCAGAGTTTATTGTTACTCACAGTTTCAGTTCAGCACATGGCACAGATGGGAAAGAGTCACCAGATGTGGGTAATATTGTCCCCTGTGCTTCGAGGCGGATCAGATGCAGGGATCTGGCCCTCTGGACTACACTCACTTGCCCTTGTTGTACACACATTCCATTGCTCTTCTCCAAGGACATCTGGGATCTCAAAGGACTTGAGGAAAGGTTAAAAGCTGGGTCAACCCTGCAGTTGCTATCCTTTCGCGTGCCAGCTTCGCCTGGCAGAGTCCAGCAGCATCCACAGAACAGGCCAGTCTTCTGCTCAGGAAAAAGAAAAATCAACTTGCAACAGGCAAGAGCCCTTCCCCATAGCCACTTTCTTGCAGCCATGAGGCCCTCAGGGCTGCGCTGCCTCCACCCTCTCTCTTCTGTCCTGAACTGCAGTAATTCCAGGCCCAACATATAAATGTACACTGGGCTTTCCTCCTGTGTTGACATACAGAAATAATACTGGACATGTGTGCTGACTGAGGACAAGGGTTGCTGCTGACAGCTCCAGTGAGCAGTTGGGTTTATCCCACTTGTTTGCTTCAAATTGCATTGTTCTTTGAGCTAGGAACAGAGAACAACTGGGGCACGACTCCTGCTCACAGGTTTCTAGTGAAGAGAAGAGATCTCAGTGCTGTGGCAAAGCGATGGCATGGGAAGGAGATCCATGCTCACAGGACATTTCCCAGCATCTCTGAGTACACTATAATTGGACTTGATGATCTTAGAGGTCTTTTCCAACCCAAGTGAATCTATGATTCCATGAACAACAGACTCCCAGGTGCCCGTGTGCTTCCCACCACTTCCCTCTTGAATACCCTGAAGCAGCAAGGACAGGTGCACAGGAGGTACCACTCCAGATGGGAGGTCACTCCAAACTCCCAGGAAGGCACTGAGAAAGCTGAGCAAGGTCCACACAAGAGTCTCAATGTCAACACACTGAGCACAGATGTGCTGGGACAGGATCTGGTTCTCCCTCATGAACAAGGCCTGTGCTCTCAGCTGTTAGAAGGCTCTTGCATCAAATTTATATTAGAAAAAAAATTTAGATATCCCCACCTACTTGGATGCCCAGAAATCAATGAGCCCTGAATAATCTCTAACACTGCTCTCACAGGAGGTTAGTAAAGAGAAAACTAACAGCTGGGCCTGAGCCCCAATTTGCCTGACTCAGGGAATGGTGCCAGAGGATGTGATGGACTGGGATGGTACCAAGAGCTCTGCAGAGGCTCTGAAGAATGGACGGGGTATAAATATGAATATATATATATATACATATCCAGCAACAGCAAAACAACAGGGCATAAGGCAGGCTAAGCTCTCGGCAGACTCTGCTAAATGGTTTCCAATTAATTAACTGATTACATGATAGAACAGAAGGGGATTCAAGTGAGTGCTGTTGACCTTTAAGAATAATTAATATCATCAGGATCGCAAAACTCGTCCAAGAAAAATAATTAGGAAGATTCTAATATTGCCTCCAAAGCCACACTGAAAGAGGAGAGGAAGGTTCTGGTTAATTCAGAGGCTTGGTTCCCAAGTATTTGCTAGCAAAGCCATTTTTCCCTTACATTTGCTTCCCCCTGCAGATCTCCCACACACACATGCTTCTTCCCTACCCCAGTCAGCCCTCCCTCTCCTCTACAAATACATTTTCCCCATCACCTTCTTCTACTCCCCATCCCCCTTCTGCTCCATTTCAACCTTCTTTCCCAAAGACTCCTTGCTCTGATCCTTTGTTGCAACTCTCTCCCTCCAGACTGGTCCCTGTCCCTCCTACAGCCTCATCACACCCCCTGCTCATCTCTGACCAGCCCTGAGCTTCACTCTCTGCCTTCCTGGTCCTTCCATATGACTTCAATCCACTTTTTATCTTCAGTCACCACTGGCAGCTTCACAGGCTGACAGAAGGCAAGCGCTACATGTAATCCCAAAAAAACCCTTCCCTGCTTTTCCTCAGCAGTCAAATCCATCACAGAGGCTGGTCTGGGAAGCAGATGTAAGCGATACACAGCAACACGAGGAACTGAAAGATGGGAAACTCATGAATCCTGTATCTCCCATTACACCTCATGAAGCACATGAATATTTTCCTTGCTTCTCCTTTCCCAGTTCACTTGGCCCAAAGGTCCTGCGTGGGAGAGGGACTGGAAAGCCACAGAGCCAAGCAGGAACTGCAGTGGTGAGCTTCTTGGGGAAAGTTGCTTGAACACACTGGGAGGGAGGTTGCATGAGCAGCCAACATTTCTTACGAGGGAAGTGTAAAAAAAACACCCCACAGTTCTGGAATGAAACCCACCTTTGCAGCAAATAAATAAATCTTCTCTGCTGCTTATTACCATTAAAACTTCTGTGGCTTGACACTTCACTAAATTATAGATAAAAGGAAAAATGGTCTTCCTGGGCTCAGAAAAGCAGGCTGCTGCCAGAGAGCTGTGTTTACAGCAGCTAATGAAAAGAAAGCCTGTCATTAGCCTGCAGCACTCACCCCACCTCGGCAGAGAGCACAGCTACCAGCACCCACAGCAACAGGGGCCTGGGAGCAGCATCTGGGCACCATGATGGACCAGAGCTGGGAATCACACAGGGGCAGCAGGCTGGCACAGGAAGGTGCACACATGGGGAACCAAAGCGACCACGCCATCAGCCAGTGGAGATGGCAGCTGTCACCTCCCATGCTGTGCAGAGGCTCCTGGCCACAGCAGGAGGTGAGGCTGACATGCTCCAGCTATGCCTCATCAAATGACAAGAAAAACACTCAGCCTAGGAGACAGACAGCAGAAAGCAGGGAGCTGCCTCACACCAGGCTGCTGCTTCCCCCCAGGGGCCCATGGGGTGGGCCTGTGGAGCAGGGAAGCAGCAGATGCCTGGAGTACACCTGAGCATGAGCATAAAACCATCTCTGCTCAAAAGCCTCTTTGCAGCAGCTGAGCGCACAGGGAAGAGTAACAGTCTGAGCAGAGACCTGCCTTCAGCTACACCTCAGCCATAGCATGACATGACTCATCACAGCCCTGGGCACACTTGGTTGAGGGGGACAGGGAACTGGTGGCGACTCAATACAGCCAGAGCTCAGCAAAGCCTGCCTGCTACACTCCACGTTCATAACCACCCCAAAAGCAGAAACACGTTTTGCCTTTGACAGCTGGCTGTCAAAACAAACAAGAATGTCTGGACACAAAGGTTCTTTTTTCCCCATTCTTCTCAATGCATGATGTACTTAAAAAGAAGTCTCTTTTGCCAAGTCAGTGTGAGGAATGTTTTCAAATGAAAAGACTAATCACTGCAAAGTACTGAATGCTTCACAGTGCACCAGGCATTCCCTCATTATTCTCAGACACCAAATTACTCACAATTAGCAACACGCACAACTGAATACAAAAAAAATTTAGCCAAAGCTCATGGACTGCAGCTACAGTAAGGCTGGACAGAAGATGTCCTAGAGAACTACTCATGTAAGAACCCCCAGACAACATCCTGGCAATGGTGCTGCAAAAGAACTCTATTCACTCTGCAAAGTCAGTGCCAGGAAACAATGCAGCTCAGAAAGTCAGCATTCTATGAATCATAGAGTGATTTGAGTGGGAAGGGACCTTAAAGATCATCTCATTCCAACTTCCCTGTCACAGGTAGGGGAGACACCTTCTACTAGACCAGGCTGCTCAGAGACCCATCCAGCCTGGCCTCAAACACTTCCACGGATATTCCAGGTATTGCAGCTGGAAAACGGGCACCTTGGCAGGCTGGTTTCACAGCAGGAGAGATGGCAGCATAAAGGCACCACTGGAAGTGAAACCAGGTGGACTCACACGCCGTGGCTTGACGCAGTTCACACCTGCAGCCAGGTGCACACAGGCCCCACTCACTGCACCGACAGCCTGGCTGGGACTGGAAGGTGAAGGAGCTTGTTCCAAGAGAAGGGCAAAGGAGGCAGGGGCTGCATGCAGGGATGCAAACTACAGGCCGGGCTGAGCAAGAAGTAGGGAAGCCGGGAGGCTTCAGTGCAGGCAGGGAGGCTGGGTCAGAGGCCAGGCTGCAGGCGAGGAGGACGAGGGGCCGCCGGCCCTGTCCGTGGTGCTGAAGGCGGCCCCGCGGGTGCGGGACACCAGGCACGGCCCCATCCCGCGGGACACCAGCAGAGCTCCCCGGGGAGCAGCGACGGGAAGGGTCACGCGTGACCTCGGGCATGCTGGAAGATAGCAGGCATAAAACGTGCTCATCCTCAGTCATTCGCACGGCTACAGACACGGTCACCCTAGGGATACACACCTCTGGCTTCACTGGCAGCCCTGTAAACACCCCGCAGTCTCTTGCGTTCGACATAATTCACAGCTCATCCCTTCCCAAATACAAATAAGGGGAGGGGGTTGGTGGGAAACTCCACCCCTCGATCGATATTCAATAAAATTTTATAATTCCAATAAAACTCACGACTGCCTAACTTATGACATTTAAATTCCTGACTTGTCACACACCATCATGAATTAATGTCCCATCTTTCATGCCCTGCCGTATCTTATTGCTCAAGTAACATATGATTTTAATGTTTCTATTTTTCTGCCCTGGTGCTTATTGCCAGTATATCAAAAAAGGGAAAACCAGCCCTGCAATCATACTGTTAGTAAACCATTATCATGGAAATCAAAATCCCTGAAGAGATAACTGGTGTGGTCATTTAACTTTCACTCATTCTGCCATGCTTGTTCACTCTCTCCCCACCCCCAGCAGCTTTCCATGTCCTCAGTCACCCTCCAGGGACGCTCCTCCTCCCTGTGCATCACCTCTCACATTGGCATAGGCAGGTAAGAAATGCTTTGCACCACATCTAACCAACTGAGCCATAGGGTTTGGGCAGCAAGCAAGAGCGACAGGCAGAGGCGGTTTCTGTAGCACCTTCATTCACAATGCAGCGGGAAAGAACATCTCAACATCTCAAAGGAAGGAAGGGGAGACAAAACCACAGCAAAATCCTGAGCCCCAGTATCAGAGTGGTAGGCATTACATAAGAATCCAAGCGGGCAAAACTTGTTTGTGATACAATTACTATAATTTGTATTATGTTAAAACAGCATTACACAACTCAAAGCCAGATTCTATCAGAAATCATACAAGGCATTATGCCTCAAATAGATCAAACAGAAGCAGAGAAAACAAATCTTATTCCAGGTTTTCAGATGGGGAACTGAAGCAGGACAAATCTTGCCACAAGGTGTGCAGAGCTTGAAATGGAAACTTTCTTTCTCAGGTCCCTCTAGAGTACATCAGTCACAAACTCACCACTCTCCCCTTCTATTACAGCATGATAAACCTTCTCCACAGTCAAGTGAAGCAGCCTGCAGCCAAAAATTAGTTACCCAGCCCTGTGAACGCAGGTCAGATGATTTTGACCCAGCCAGAAGGAAAGACACAATCCTGCAGGGAACTGGTTTCTCCTTTGGCCTTGTGCACAATGGCTGGTAAAACACAGGACCTACCTCTGCCACTGCAGCAAAAGGAATAGCTGCACTTAACAGCTTATCAGTCACCTGTGGCAATAAACTGGGAATAAACATGCCATCAAAGCCCTGCTGCCAATTTGCATATTAGCAAGGACCTGCATTACACTGGCATCCAGGGGATGAAGCAGATGGGGAGCAGAACGGGGAAGTTTATGGAAGCAAAGGAGATGTTACAGCTGTTTATTTTAGTGAGTGCATTGTAAGCCTGCCCAGCATTTTATGGAACTAGAGAGATATGGGGGAAAATGCCTCCCTTAGTAAATCGCAGCACAGAGATTTTGCTCCTGGAAGGGGCTGGAGCAGGAACATCCTTAGAGTACAAATGGGAATCAAAGGGTACCCAAGCTGCCTACCAGATTAGGGATACTAAAGGAACATTCACCTAATAGAACTTAAAGGATGTTTAAAACTTTCTCATACTTCTTATTTTGCCTATATTTATGGAGAAATTTCGTTCCTATTTAGCAAATACAAAATGAAACACATTAAACTACCAAAGAGGTGGTTTAGATAAATGCATTTTATTTCACCTTCCCAATGAGCTAGGAGTTCACATAGTCACATACTGTGCCCTAGCTGATACACACAGACTTGTTAGGCTGCATTGACACAAAAGGATGGATGGGAAATCAAGAGCAATTAACACGTGACAGTTTGGGTTAGGAAACTGCTAGGATAGGCATGACTGCAGTGAGGAAAGGACAAAGCAGGGAGAAACCATCAGAAAAGAGGAGGAAGGGTAATAGGACAAAATAGAATCAAGCAGAGAGTTGCAGACAGGCACAGGACCTGGAGCTGGTTACTGAAGACAGCAAAAGAGAGAGTTTAACACTGATTTGTGTCTAAGAATGGCTCTTTTAGAGCAAGGCAAGAGATCATTAGCCACTGAGCAGAGGAAAACAGCCTTCAAGCCACAATCAAGAAGGAACACTGCTATACTGGCAATAATTCAGCATTCTGATACTTCATTTCTTTATTCAGTGTAAGATCTTAATCAAGATCTCAGACACACAGAGTAAAGAAAGTGAACACTGCCAGCCTTGCAAGAGGGTTGCCTGCAGTCCCTTGAAAGCCCACAGGTCTCAATTACTGGAGGGCTTCAAGTCCTGTCCCAAAGCAGCACTTAAGAGGATGGAGGACAACTCACCAGCTTCATGCTGCCTCAGCCTCCTCAGTTTCAGGGGATGGAGCCTAGTATCTTTCCTATCAAAGCCTAAATCCATAACATATATCTGGGAGTTCCCACGTCAAAGCAAAAAAGGTACACTCAATACCATACCAGTTAATATGATCACAACTCAACTGTTAAAAACCAAACCAGACTACTAAAGTTAGCCCCATCCTCAGAGAACACCACAACCTATAGAGGAGATCCTGGAAGACTCCAGATTAATCCCAGCTCAGTTTTGCCTGTGAAAACAAGCCCATAGATCAGACAGCTCAGTCTTTTACCAAGGAAAGCAGGTGCCTGCAGCATTCTTGCCAGCACCTTCCAGTTATTCCCCAATCTTCATTTTGGAGAGAAAGAGACCTACATGATCACAGACAAAAACACCTGTGGAGGAGGTAATCTGACCACACCATACTCAAAACCCAGTTACACTCAGCACAAAGCCCTCCAGGATCTCCATCTTTTAGATCCTTGGGTGAAGACTGGAAGAGAAAGCTTGATCTCAAAATCATCCTTACTCTGGCACAAAGTGCTGAGAGATAAACACTGTATCTGGACTGGCCCACAAACTAATTTAGAATGTGGATAAACCTCCAAAAGACAGTTTTCCAAAAGAAGAGCCTCTGAATGAAGACAGAAATGGCAATTACTAATTTTCTATTTAGAAATCTGACTACTTAAGCCTTATTTAAAAGTATACCTGTCTCTGTAATTACACAGCCTTAATTTGTTTTCTTTACTACACAATAAATAAGGTGTGCACAATTACCCTCTGTAAATACAAGACAGTGCCTCCTGACTACGCAGCCACCCAGGAAAACATTTAGAGGGAATCACAGTCTCTTAAGTACCTGCTTCCCAGAAAAGGGGGACTCAGGCACTGCAAATATCAACTTGTCCAATTCCAGGCACAGCCTGCTGGGAGCCTACTCTCCTGCATGCACAGCTGTACTGCCCCACAGCCAGTGAAGGCTGCACATTTTGGCCAGCAGCAAACAAGTCCTGTCCTCCTCTGTGCACCAATCCCTGATGCGCTGTGAAGCCGAGTTCTCTTGGGGACTTCCCAGTGCCTAATGAGAAACATGTTAATGCTGAATTCTTCCCCACAAGGCATTACAACAAACTTGTCTTTACTATGCCTCTGCCTATTTTCATGATACATGTAGGAAGTTTATATCTTCATTACTTGTAACCCTCTATCAAGTTCAAATAAATTGGCCAAAGACTTACAGTGTCATTAGAAGGAAAAAGTGAAAGCACGCAAGATTCTTTCCTCAATAAACTGTGATAAAATTAACAACACAGTAAATTTATATTCAGATGGTTTACACATCTCAAATTTAGGAACCATACTATACTAAACATTTCTTGTACAGCCTCAAGCCAAAGAATAAGGTTTTCCATGAACATGAAACATTTCCTCTGTTTAGTATCAGTGCCAACTGCATTGCCTGCTGACACTAACATCCAGCTATCTTGGCTACAAGGGCTCAGTAGACCTGCTGGTCCTCACATACAGTGCAAGTTATTGTCCTGAACTGTGCTTGTAATAGACAAAGGGGCATCAAAGTTGCACAGAAATGGGACCAGTTTAAATCAGACCCATATCCATCCCCATTTAGCATCCAGACAGTACTTGTTTTGGAAGAGCTTAACTGTCTTAGCCCAAATGCCCAACAGAAGAGCTAGATCCATGCTGCAAAATGCACTGTGACATTCTGGACTAATTACTTCTGTAGTCGTGATAGGCTTCATATCAGCAACGATCAGACAGGCCACCGAATCTTAACTATTCTCATTCAAGGAGAAAGAGGAGGAATCCAAAGCTATTTCTAGATCCACACTGCTGATTCCCAGTCACTCATTGCTCCTCCATCGATTAGACTGCCCTCAAGCCCCTTCCACTTAGACAGCTAATTTCAAACTTCAAAGGACAGGCATGACCCTCATCAGCTGCACTTCGGAGCACTATCACTTCGGATACCTATCACTTGAGCAGCTGAATGCTGAAGATCCCCTTCATGGGTTTCTTGCCTTTCCTCCCTGACTTTGTGATGGGGAAGGGGGGAAAAACACAAGCAAAACTTCATCCAAACCCTCACAAACATGAACTCCTGCAATTAGAGCTGGGATAAGTGATCTGCTTGTGATTGCACAGCTGGGGTCTGAAGACAAGCGCGTGCACAGAGGAAGGACCAGAAATAGATGTTACTGGGAGAAGGCAGAGCTATCTGGCCCATATGAGAGGAGGAAACCTTGATGAAAGGCACTGGGAAAAAACTCAGTTCAGCAAGAAGTTTGGATTTAAGCCAGAAAGGAAGGGGGAGGGGAGAAATCAGATTTTAAGACATCAGAATTTGTACACAAACTTCACATGAAAACGTTTCAACCCAGCTTGTAGCACCCTGCAAAGACCTGGGCCAGGGTTCCCCTCCACCCTGTGCCAACCCTCCCTGGCAGACAAACCACTCTGTCATTTTTTAGACACGTTTGCCATCTTATTGACTCAGCTCCACCAGTAACCACCCAAACAGCCATCAAAGGACAGGGAAAAACAGAGTGGCAGTGATAACATGTAGAAGTAACTCAACCAGCCTTAAGCACCATTCCCTGGTCTTCAGTCCCCCATACAGCCCTGTCACAAGGGGACTGGGTCAGTATCCCTCACTCCAGTCTACTGTATTTGGTTACAGCAGCCCAAGACTTAGAGCAGAGTGACATTTCCATTAATCCTTTTATCCCTGGCTCCTACGCGCAGCAGCTGTAGAAGATGTCAGGCCTTCAAGCTGAGCTCCCTGGGAGGCAGCATCAGCAGAGCAGCCAAGGAGGCACCTTGATGGGCTGGAAGAGACATGAGGCCATGGAGGGGATCCCACGTGGCAAGAGACACCTGTCAGGCTGTGCAAAGCCTCAGGAGCCACTCTGGGAAAAGCAGCCTGCAAGGGAGCAGTGGTACCACGGTTTGAGAGCCTCTGGGGAGCAAGAGGGAGTCACCATCCCTGCAAGCACCAGGTCTCCATCCCTAGTATCCCTCACAGGGAACATCCACCCTCCTAACATCCACTGCCAAGTCCCAAGAACAGCATCAAAACCCACTGGCAAACACTAACTAAATAATATACTTACCTCGAGTTTCAAAAGGCAAAAAAAGATGTTAAGAACACGATCAATCCTACATGGCCCAAGCAGTAAACAAACACATATTTCATCACCACATACGAACCTTAACTCTTGACACAAGATGGATGTGGGTTTTTTTCCATTCCCAAAGTAATTCCAAAAAACAAAAACAAACACTTCGGGGAAAAAGCAGCAACAACTGCCTGTATACACATTAATGACATATTCAGCCTCAAAGCAAGTGCACACGGCCTTTTAAACTCCTACAACATTTAAACTAATTTCATCGGGAGTCAAATGTTATTCATTTTATCTGCTAGATACATAAACAACAACTACAGAATTGACAAACAACCCTCAAAAAAAAAAAAAAAAAAACCAGTTGAGAGTGGTTCAGAGAGAATGCTCTCCAGGAACAAACAGTCACAGAAACACTCACAAAATAAAACACTACAAACCAAAATAACAAAGAGCAGAAATCGGGAAAATCCCAGTGGTCAGCATTAATGAGGGTTTATTATGAAAAATATGCAATTCTTTTAACTCAAAAAGGCTCAGTCCATGTTAACAATGCCCTCAACTATTCATGCCCTTTGGTACTGCAGATCTCCTATTTAGCAAGTACTTTACTGTCACTTAGCAACTGTAAATGGTTTTCCAAAAAGGAAGCTTTTGGGGTTTTTCAGTTCACATCATCTCTGAACAGACATCAAAAGACAAACCTATCCTGCTCTGCAGGTCACATTTATCTTCTTGCCCTGGGAACAAGTCTCTATCAATGACCCAATGCATTGCAGACTAAAACGGATGCACTTTTTAATGGAAGAAGCCACTAGCGTTAGTTTCCAAAAAGCAGGGATACACACGGTCTCTCAGTCCAGCCCATCAGCTCATGCCCAGGACTGTGAACCTCCATTCCCCTTTTATATCTACACTGGAGCAAAGAGGGGTTTGATCTTGGACACAGTCACTTGGACAAGACATTTCAAGCCCACGGAGTGGCCTGAAATTCAGACTTTGCTTTATCACCTTGGGAAAAATAAATACACGTTTAGAAATTGTGCCCTTGGCACCAAGGATGTGGAAATTCCCCGTGACACACGCACCGGCTAATGATGCCCCAGCAGCTGGACACTTGTGCAATGTCCCATGATAACAGGACTCCAGTGTCTTCAGCACAAAACGTCCCTACCCCAGGCTCACTCAAATGCCAGTTTAAGAAGTGAATAATTAGGAGCAATGCTGGCAGCCCTGAACCCCCAGGATTTGTATCGGAAAAGCAGACTTTGGTTAAAAACTAACGAGCGGGGCAGGCTCCGGCTGCGCGCTGGAGCAGGCAGCCACCCCAAAACAAAAAGGGAACCGTGCATCAGCCACTGCAAGGCTGCTAATGATGCAAACGCTCGTTAGAGCGGTGATCAAAGCCAGGCCAGTTATTAGAAACCCAAACCCATCAGCTGCCCAGCAGGAGCTCGCTCCATCCTGCATTGCAGCCCATTCAACTCCCCTGCACATTTGCTTTTCTGTATTCTGCCCTTTCCCACTGCTCCCTCTCTTTACCCATCAGCATTCCCCTTCCCTCTCCTCGCTGTCCCCGACAGGCACTACGGGGATCCATTTTGGGAACTGCCTTGTCATAGAGAGCAGAGAGAAAAGGAGACAGGAGCCGCTGGCACTCACATGTAGTGCAGGTGAGGGTTCTTGGCAAAGGCGCGTGGCTGGATGTTTCGTAGTCCTGAGTTCCTGATTGTCCTGCAGAGAGATACAGAAGGGCAGCAATGGAGTGAAGGCAGACAACTGCTCTAAACTCCCACTCAGCACCTGAGATGTACTGGGAGTCCTCAATTCCCCATACTCCACCCCTGGAAGGCACATCTGTCTCCAAGCAGCCTCTATAAGCTACAAGCAAAGGGGAAAACTGGGCTTTTCAGCTTCATCTGATATGGGGACAGCACAGGCTCAGTGCAGAGTGGCTGCTCCCACATCCACCAAGGCTTACTGGGGTGGCACAAGCCATCCCCTGCTCCTCTTCTCTCCCTGCATCTTCATAAGCAACACTGCCACAGCAAACTTAATCCTCAAAGTCATCTCCTTCATACCCAAGATGAAACCCTTCAGCTTGCAGCTGTGATAAGGAAGGGTATTTTGCATAGTGAATTTTGGACATTGTTTTGTAAAAGCTCTTTCAGTCCTATGACCTGCTTGCTGCTTTGTTAGGTGAGATGAGAACAGCAGCCAGTGTGCTTACAAGGGATCTGTGTGTTAAAAGTACAGCTTGCTGAGTTTGGTTACTGAGCCATATACACCTCCTCCAGCCCACATGGGAGCTGTACTTAATGTAAAGCTCCCAGTGAAACACATTATTAGAGTCTCTGATTACCCCTGAGCAACAATCTGCATCTCTCACAAGTAGCACCCAGGGCCCTTGCAGATCCAGGAGGATGTAGGAGGGGGAATTAAGAGATTGGGTGGTATTCTTGCTTGGCCAAGGATCCCAAGCATCTGGCAATTCCCTTCTATCTCATGGATCTCAGTTTTGCCTCCATGACACACACAATTGACCTCTCCCCATGCTCAGAGAGCTGTGCAGGGAGATACAATTCCCTTATTGTGCAGCACCACCATGATGATAACTGCACTAAACGAGGACAACAGCCCAGCAATGAAGGATTGGTGGAGACAGCTGGAATTTCACATTGTGGGGCTGAAATGAGTCAGAACAACACAAATGTCCAGAACCAGAACAGCGGGGGAGAGGAGAGGTCAGGGCTGATGCGTGTTGACAGAGTTGTCAGGAGCTAGCAATCTTCCTTCTCACAGACCCAGCAAAGACTAAAAAGCACTTCATCTCCATTTTGTGGAGTCTCATAGCAAAACACAGTAGATCCAGCAACTTAAACTGACAGCGTGGATTCTAGAGGTGGAGGGAGGCTATGGCTCTGCTGGAAGGAAGGGACTGCCCAGGCTCATTTCCTTTCCCAGTATGCAGGACATACTCACAGCCTCTGGAGTCCTGTGTACAGCTCCATGTCAACAGCATTCAGTGTCTGCAAGTTCTTCCAGTTCTCTATGTGTCTGTGGAAAAGAAGGAAAGGCTCAGCTGTGGCACAACCAGATGGTTGCTCTGCCCATGCAGGAGGGAGCACATAGAGGGAGCATGTTCTGCCCTACTACTCAGTCCCATTCTGTTTTCCCAGCATTTTGGAAAAGTCAAATAACATGGTTTTACCCACAGTTTCAAGTGTGAAATGTGCAATCGAGCCATTGAACATCCTTGCCCAAGTCATTGCCCCTCACTGCACTCATCAGTGAACAAAGCCACAATTGAAACAGGTCATGTAAAAAGAGTGAAAGTAAATAAAAATTCTCAACAAAAACTCAGGGCCTAAATTAAAAAAGCCATGTATTTATCCAGTCTCTAACTGGGCTGGATAAACAGAGCACTTTCTTTGCTGACTGGAAGTGCTGCTGGTGGGAGAGCACCAAGCTCAGTTTGGAAACATTGCCTTTATTACAAATTCCTCAGTCGCCTGGGGCAGTCTGGCAGGTATGTTATAGAGAACAAAAACAGAAATAGATCTGTCACCACAGGATCATTTCCAGTAAATATTACACCCAGAGGAAGGTGACAGATCAGCAGCCCCAGAGAACAGGGTCCCCTGTTATCAGCAGCACAGGAGTGATGCTGGCAGCAGTGTGGCTGCTGCCACAGACCTCTCTTAACAGGCTGCAGTACTGCATGGCTTAAAAAGAGTTTGGTCCTCATCCCCCAGGCAGTCCTTCGGCAGTTCTGGCTTTCTCCCAGATTGAATTCAAGATACCCTCCCATGAGAAAGCACAAACATTTTCACGAGGGGTTTTGCTGAGAAGCAGGTAGAGGTGGTCCTCTCTAAAAGTCAGCTGAAGTCAGAAAAACATCTGGCAGGTCCCCCTGGACCATATGTAGAAGAAGTCCAACTTTGAAGTTTCTGAGCACGTGCACCCGAACTCACATCTGCTTTGATGCAATAGTTGGCTTTGGACTTGGCCCCAGAGAGAGGAAACATCTCCAAGTGATGCAGGGTTGAAGTGATGAGAAAACACTGAGAACTATCCCACAATTCTATGATTCTAGGCAAGAAGGTTGCAGGATCCTACATGGTGGTCCAGAGAGTAAGAAGAGGGATCTAGACCACTTCTAGAGTAGTTGCAGGGGCCACACATTCCTCCTTCAGCATTTGCTATGCACCTTATGCTTGCACAAGTACAGATGAATTAGGATGACAAAAGTATATGAACCTACTTGAACCACAACCCAAATGATATCTAGCTCAAAAAAGAAAAATACAAAGCCTGGACTACATCTCAATATATTTCTCTGCTCTCACCATACAGATCTAAGTAAAGCAGAGACCCACAAGAGTCACCTCTGCTTTCCACATGTTCCATAATTATCTGCATGCCCAGAGGGGTTAGTGTAAGGATGCAGCACAAGCTCCCAAACCCTGCTATATGACAGTGTAAGTCACGGTTCATCCTCAATGACCCACTCATTGCCTGTGTCCCAGACAGAATGAGAAACAGGACATTATTAAAGCCCTTTTGAGTTCTCTGCCAACATTTAAAACCCCTGCAAACACTTGGAGAACAAAACACAGAGTGGGAGGAATCAATCAGGAGACCTGACAGCTCAGTGAAACCCATTCAAGCCAGGGCAGGACTACCAGTTCAGGTCCTGGAGTACACGACTGCAGAACTAAGCAAGGCTAGAAACACAGGCTGAAAATATTTCCCACCTAGTATATAGCAAAGTGAGGGTCCTCCAAGAGAAGGAAATTACATGGGAAGGAGGAATGGGCTGATGTGGGTTTACCATCAGGGCATGCTGAACCTACAGCATCCAAGCAATGACCTTCAGGGAGGGATGGAGAAGTTCCGAGCCAGGAGATATGGAACAACCACAGCTGGGAAGAAGGCAGCGGCCAGATTGGCTCTTGTTTTATTGATTGTGTTTGCTAAAAAAAGTCAAGGTTATTTTTGACCTGACACTCAAAACCAGCATTCTAGAAAAGACAGAAAAAAATCCATGCTTTTCCCAGCAACATGCCCAGGCATTTCTGATGACTCAGAACTGAGGTATGGGGGTCTTGAGGGCCTCCCCATGGCCAAGCCCCCCCAGAATTTATTACACTAGACTGTGAACATAACATAACCTGTATTCCAGCCTCCCAAACAAAGCCCATGAACTTCCTGAGCCAGATCTGCTTTGATGCATTATTTGACATAGACACACAACACCCATAAAGTGAGAGATGAGAAGCAACAGTGGAAATACACACACACTTAAATATAGGATAATCCCCCTTGCCCAGCAGCTGCTTTTTGTAGAGTGCAATGCAGGGAAATAACATCTTCAATTACATGCACAGGTCAGCAAGGGCCTTTAAGTCCTTTAAGCCACACAAACACTTTCCTTTTCAGGAATTTCCACAAATGTTTTTCTTCCCATTTTTTGTCTGATTTTTCAACTTAGCAGGAGTTGCACCCTTGCTCCTAGAAGTGACAAATCAGTTCTGGCTTACAGGCACCTCAAAGATATACCAGGAAAAACATTTTCTTTGGTTCCCTATTGCTTTGGAAAGAATAGTGTAATTTTGCACTGGCTGGGTTCACCTGAACCCACTTAAAAAACAAAACAGAAATGCATCTTACCCTGAAAGCTCAAGGAGTCAAGCTGTGATTGCAAAATTGGCAGTGTTTGCACAGGAAAGAAAACCAACCAAGCAGAGAAACTCCACCCCTGAAACTTAAGCCCCTTCTCGTGTCCTTCAGTATCTCAACTAGCTCCCCCTCTTCTCCTTCCAGAGTTTTTCTTGCTCTAGAAATCTTACATCCTCCCACTTGCTGCCAAGGACTGAGACGTTCCCTCCTCCTCTGCCTCGGTTCATTAACCTGGCAGGAATAAGGGTGCTGGGTTCACAGCAAATACAGCTGTGACAGCTCCCAGACCCGCCCTGGTCTCCTCAATCAGGTGTTGAGGTATGAATTACAGTCAGCAGACTACAGTTCATTCCTCCCTGCAAACATCTCTAAATACATATTCCTGTGGCATTCCTCAGTTATTACTAAGGCAAACTGCTCTTCTGCAAGACTCAATAGCTTCAAGAGCAATACCGTACTTCACAAATCCTGAGGAGCTTACCACATGCATGTCCACCTAGAATCATATCCAAATTCTAATTGAGACCATATGAGACACATCCCTAACACAGATGAGGTAGCTCACTTATTTTTGGGGTGGAGGATGGAAAAGGGAGGATGGAAAGGGCTTGTTTATTTAAACACTTCCTTCCCATACTTCTTGTATGTTTGGAGGGTCCTACTAGTCCAAGTCTCCTTGCTTGCACTGCAGAGCTGAATTATACCATGCCTTCAACAGACCAACCAAATTATACCTTGACAATAAGTAGGGCTTTGCCTTCCTAACTCAGGCTGAAACACTGCACTTCGCATTTCTTATCCAAATATACTCACTAGTATTTTACATCCATTTTCTTTTGTGTCAAAATGTCTTTGCTTAAGCTGCTTTTTTTCTTGCCTGGCACCACTTCCTCCCTCCTTCAGAAGCAGAAGCCAGTCCCACCCAGCTATCATTTATAAGCTACGTGATGCCAGCTCTTCTAAGGCAGTGCATCTGTACCAGTGAAGTGCAAGGCAAATTGTCTCAAGTGCCCTGAAGAGATACTAACTCAAGTCCCAGAAGTGATGCAGATATATTGCTCAGGCAGAGTCCTGGCAGCAAGGTTATTTTCCTTCTGATTTCAGACCCAGCACAACTGATGCTCCCGCTTGGTGATCTATGCATGAAGAACTACTGTGAAGACACATAGAAAGGGACACACTATTTTCTTCATCAGCCTATTTAAGTCCCTTTTTCTTGAGTAAGAGTGACCAAAAACATAAGGTAAGTCTCCAGGAGGTCTTACTTGTGTAAGAGCATGAGCAGCTCCCCAGTTACACTGAAAACACCATAACTTTCAGCCTGAGATGGCACTGGACTTTATCACAGCCCCATCTGCCTGGAGGTTTGTTTTTACCTCATTATTATCCATTGCACCAAGTGTTTCTATCCACCATGTCACTTCCAGTGGACAGGATTTCCTAACTGGCAGCAAAAGCCCCAATACACTCACATTTATATTCACTCTACTTGACATTACAGACTGCCTCTTGGTCCCTTACTGCAGCTCTTCCTGTTGGCCTTCCTCAACTCACTTTTTGTTCCCACAGCTCCAACACCAAAGCCTGTGAGCATGCTCCTGCTTTTTGTGCTAGTGTCCTCAACAAAACCATGAACCAACATCACCTCCAAGGAACCTCAGCAGTTACCTCATCTTTCAACACATCCTACCACCACTTTACCACTTCACCTACAACACCTGGCCTATACTGTATCTTCTCCAGAAATACAAACCACTTCCAAAGTAATGCAGCATAATATTAACCTCTCATCACAAAGTCATCTCTGCTGAGGAAATCAGCTACCTTTCCAAAGGAAGGCATGAGGTTAGCCTAGAAAAAGCTAACCTCATTAGGTCAACCCTGCATCACATCTCAGCCTGTGTGTACCCACGGCCATGCCTTCACAACTTGCTGAAAGCCTTACAGACCACTGCAGTCAGACCAGTGATTAGTCCCCAGCTTGCATGCTGTGTTCCAGTTAATAGCAAATTCATGAAGCATGAAGCCCTATTTGTCAGCTCTGCAGCTTGCAAGCATCACATCATCACTTGTCTCACTCAGATCCCAAGGCACCCTGAAGTCAGCATGGTGTCAGGTGTCTTTGTCCCTGAGTCACATAGACAGAAATCAGTGATCCTGGTGACCATAAGAACACCAAGTCACAGGGTTTAGATTTCAGCTGGTCTCCAGAAGTGCCAGGACCTTTCCCCCCTTTCTAGAAGGGACTGGTAGCCACCAAACCTGTAGGAACAGCATTTCCTTCCATTCCCAGGACACCATGCAAGGAGCTGTGACAACACGGGCTGGTGTCACCTTCTTGAGATTGCACAGCTCCACATGTTCCCCCTTCCAGCCAAGGGACAATGCAGCAAGGGAGGCTAGAATATCCACTGGGATTTAAACACAGCCAGGCTCATTTCATCCTGTATGCACGAGGCAAAGGTGAAGAAACAGCCTCATGCCAATTTACCAAGCGATTAGCTTGAGGCTACTTAATGTGTCTGGCCTTTTTTCACCCTCCTCATACAACAAGGATAATATTTATCTAATCTCTCTCAGCTTTTCAAGCACTGTGGTCAACAGCTAAAAAAGGCACCTGATAAGCACCAAGTATTACACAGCATGTGTACACGTGTAGTACCCAAATCTGTATCTATTCCAAACCAGAGAGGAACAACTTTTCATGAGGATGCCATCAGCTCCATTCAGTGCCCAAGCAGATGTCACTTCCCTGATAGAGCCACACCATGCAAGTATCACCACTCATGCTTGGATGGTGGGCAGTAAATAAGTCATGCTCCAGCAAGCAGGCAGCACCCCAAAACACAATCAACTATATTATACTGTATATACATATAGGGAAAGCAAGAAGAGCATTTGCCTTCCCTCTCTTGTAGGACAACAGGAAACTTGATTTGTCACTCAGGCATTTTGAAAGCTAATGCTTCTGTCTGGATTGCAAGTTTTAATTACCTGATACATTTAGCATTATAAACAAACCTCCTGGCACACCAGCTCCAGACCATGCAAATCTGAATTTCATTGCAGTGGGAACAGAAGAAAGACATCTCTAAACCCTCGACCAGTAAGACCTGCCTCCTCCAAGAGGTGCTGCAGATGCTGACAGTAAAGCTGGTGAATCTATGACACTGGTGCAGGTTCCACATTCCAGGGCAAAGCACAGATATAGTGGGAATTGCCAGCTGTTTTTCTCCATCCTTTACACCCCACACAGGACTGAGGAAGCCATAAAAGAATCAGGCATCTTTAACAGTATTATAAGGCACTTATCGCATACATTTAATGAGCAGAAGCACAAAGGACTTGATTCCCTCAATATGCAAGTTATAAAAGTAAATTGGTAACAGAACCTTAAATTCAAGTGCAGCTGAATAAAGACTTACAAGGACAATATTTTCCCCATTTAAAGCACGGTTTTACCCTTCCCAAAAAGCATGTAAAGGTCACACAGCAGTGGATAACTTCACATCATTAAGGATAATTTGAGGTCAGTGGGAAACAGGGGGTAGAGAAAGCAAATCCAGCTTTGTAGAAACAATTATGAGCGTAACTCCACAGTGTAATTGTGATTCGTCAAGGTAATGATCATAAAACACCACTGCGACACAGCTCCCTCTGAGCTGGCAGATCTGCTCCTCTTGCCAAGGTCATGTAGGGCTACGTGGGTGCTCCAGAGGATGTGACAGGGATGCAGTCAGTCCTCATCCCACAAGCCCAGCCACATCCAACCCAGCAATCCAAATCAGACCTTTCCAGAAAGGCTTAGAAAAGGAAAAACTTCCCAATCCCGAGATGAGGAAGATGTGGGAACACTACAGCTACACACAAGCCACTGCACAGTGGTGTCTCAACGGTGCTCTTGGAGAAACTCAACTACTACACACAAGCAGGATACAAGGAATTCAGAAGAGAGGACTCCCCACAAAATACTTTTCAGATGAGTCCAACAGCATCTGCCTGGGCCCAGGCTGGCCAGGAACAATCATGAAGCACAGAAGAGCTGCTAAGGCTGCATGATTTAACAAGGTCTTGATATAGACACCTTACTGTGGAAGATGCCCTGAGAAAAAGCTTTAAGGTCTGCTGAACACATTTTTTTGAGGAGTTTTCTGCACTTAGGCTGTCCTTCCTGGGACCCATAAAGATGCAGAGGAGCTGGCCATAACCACACGCTTTTAAGAGACAGCGGTGCCAACATGACCAGGACCTCATCCTTTACTTTTTCCCCCGTAACGTGAGATCCTCTAAGGCACAAGGTGCACTGACCACATGTTTATGCATTCACCAGTTTTCCTTGTACAATCTCCTTGAGCCTCTGCATCCCCCAACAGCTCTGGCTGGTGACATGGAGCAGAGAGCATCCCTTCCAGGGACAATGTGTCAGTATTACTAGAG
Source organism: Neodrepanis coruscans (assembly GCA_013400695.1). NCBI lineage: Eukaryota > Metazoa > Chordata > Aves > Passeriformes > Philepittidae > Neodrepanis > Neodrepanis coruscans. The sequence continues at coordinate 10,454 of VYZS01095241.1, read as the reverse complement.
GACAGCAGGCTGCCTGGACCCAGCATGGATGGATTGCTGCAGAACACAAGAAGCAGTATGTTCTTGTTATTGCACACTACATCCAAATTTTTTCAGTGTAGGGAATTCTGCCCAGTCACACACTTTCAGAAAGGAAGAAATAGGTGCAAGGGGGATGGCAGAGCTGAAGAGGTGCTGTGGGCAGCAGCACAGCTGGCAACACAATAAATACCCACTTTACTATTCCATCGTTATTACTCAGCTGGTGCAGGGAGAAGCCATCCTGGGGTTGCAAGCAAGAACTGACATGTCAAAAATCATCTCAATGCTGAAGAAACCTCATTTGTCAGAGACAAGCAGCAGTGCAAAAGCTTCAGAAGGAAACCCCCAAGGGCTACGGCATCTCTTGCACAGGGAGTAGAATTGGGAAGACAGTGCCTGTGAACCCCTCTGCATAAGGCCTGGGCTCCTGGTTTAGCCTCAGCTTTGCTGCCCATCATTATAGCACTGCTCAGCTGCTGCAGGCTCTCTCCCCCTAACTCTTTCTTATTTGTTGCCTATCACTATCTGACTAACTGCTGCACAGTCCCAAAAAACACCCCAAGTGAGAAAACATGAGATGAGCAGTTTAGTCCTGCAGACATGGACATAAATACACAAATACAGCCACCTTGGGGTGAAGCATCAATAAAATTGAGAGTTTACTCCCCACCTGCAGCATCAGTCAAAGCTCACTCCCTTTTTCCTTTGAGTGGCAGACTCAAAAATAATATTTTCCCCAAAAGGGCCTTTCTTTCATTACTGTCTGGTAGGAGAGCCCACAAAGCAAATCCTCTGTACCCAGTTATGTTCTTCCCATCATTAGACATGGATCTGGAGTACATGGAGCAGAGACTCCTGGCTCAGAAGTGCCAACATCAACCTGTGCATGTCTAATCACATCACACCTAGAAAACAGCCATGCAGCTGGATGGATGGGAGTGCAATCCAAGGGCAGGAAAAAACCATTCCCCTGGGAGTTTACACCACACAAACCTCAGAATGAGGCAGCACCCTTTGGTCTCCTGCACCCATATAAAGCAAAAGAGCTCCCAGTTTTAGGCAGCTCTCCAAGCACCTGCCATGTCAAAGGAAGAATGCTTTATCTATAGGATTTCATATGCAGTGAGAGCCAGAAGTGTGCAGCATTTTGTGGTCTTTAAAGATCAAAGAGCATTTTATAGAAGAAGCAGCACCCTGGTCAAAATCGGCTTCAGTAATCATATTCTGCCTTATTAAACCCTCCCTGCAACTTCAAACTGGAAGTCAGATTCCCTCACACTCCCATCTCCAAACAGGTCCGGGGCTTTTCAGAAAGTAAACTATATTAATACAGGTAGACAAAGCTGTCAAGCTCTGCTCCAAAAGCTGATGAGTTTCTCCCATGGAAAGCAGTGCCTACACACATTAGCAAGACAAGGAGATGTACTAAAGGTATGGAATCACTAGGATTCATCTTGGCAGGAATAACTTTTGGTACAGAGCAGTGCCAAAGAGCATGAGGTGGAAAGAAGGCACCTAAAAAGGCACAAAGCCTTGGAGATAGTCAAGGAGATATCCTGATAGACTATTAGCTCAGCTCCCAAAGGGAGCTCTGCCAGCCACATGCACACATTGTACTTCATGCTGTGCTTGAAGACAGGAAAATGGATTCAGAAGGAAAAGGACGAAAAAATCTCTCACAATCTCTCTGGCTGTTACTTTGATACATGGCACTGGGAATTATAAAGCAGGAACAAGAATCCAGCAAGAGCAGACACAAGACCCAGAGATGGGGCTGCACAAGTGCCATGATGGGAGGAGGGGCTGCAATTTTTAATCCAGACTTACTGCCACCTACCCAGGCAAATCTGCAAGAACATTTCCCAAAATCACAGCCACCGCGTGAGTCTCAATTCAGGAACTTTTTACATCCACATCAGCTTCATCTCAAATCCTGTTTCAAAGCAGCTGCAGTTTTGAGTAGATCCTTTCCACCACTCCCTTTCTTCCGCCTGGATCCTGGAAGCAGCATGGAAATCAGAGCTTGGAGCTACAAACTGTAAGTGCCAAAAGGTCCCTCAGCTTCTGCACAGTTATGTCTATCAAGCAGCCAAATCCACTGCCCTCCCACAGTCCCCCAACCTACTTCAACCTCATCCACTCTGCCTCAGCTCCACTACCCTAAAAGTGAAGCTCATCCTCTTTTCAGCTTTCCCACACACCCTAAACACAGGGAAAGCCACTGTCCAAGAAAGAATCTCTCTTCCCTCCCCATTCTTGGACTTGGATCCTGCTCCCATGAAGTTTTCACCCCCCACCCCCCCAAATGCCTCCCAAGGAGCCTGAATTTTGATCCTCCAGCATTTTGGCTTCTCAGATGTTATGTAGCTTTAACAAGGAGGCAGCAATGCCCAGCTGGGCTGGCCACAGGCCAGGCTCCCAGCCGCTGTGCTCAGGACAGCCATAGGCAAAGCAAATCCAACCTGCAAGGACACTTACCAGGGTCCCCATTACCTCCACAGCATGGCAGATCTGCCTGCCCAGCTTCCAGCTGCTCCCCATAAAGCCAGAGGGCCAGATAAGGTCTCCACAGAATTTATTTTTGAGCCAAATGCCATGACCCCCCAAGGCTTATATCTGCACTTCAAATAAATCACAGCCAGCTCTGCCCACCCTCCTCGGCAGCAATTAAGGGGCTCTTCCATCACCCACGAGAAGGGCTCAGCCCCCTTTTCCCCAGGAAATGCCATGAAAACAACCTCCTCTCTTCCCTTCACAGCATATATACACACTAACTTGGGTCTTATTGCAGAGGTGTAAGAACAGAAGCATCACTCAGGAGCAGGGGGATGTACTCATTAAGACATGGTGAGTTGGAGCTCTAGGCTTCCCAGGATAACAGGTATTTTGTGGGAAGTCAGCTGGCTCTGAAAAGGTAAAGCTAACCAGCATGCCTATAAACATGACACAGGCAGGAGGAGGCAGGGAGAGGAAGAAAGGAGAGTAAGGAGGCAACAGACACTTTAAAAGCTCCTCTCCCAGCACTCTACTTTGTTCGTATAAACATGAAAAAAATCACCTCACAAAAACATTATAGAAGACACTGACAGCCAGAGACACTGCTAACCAGGCTGTTGTGTTTGAGCTGATCCAGCTATGCAAACAGCAAATCCCACAACTGTTTCTATCTCGTCTTGTGGCTCACTCTGCCATTCCTGTAGATAAAGGCATAACTGAACTATGGAGAAACCTTTGCTTGCCCAGTACCTCAGCTTGCATCTGGGGCTTCTCAGCACACCAAAACCAGTCACCTACCAAGACATAGCCCTTTGCTCCCCATGGGCACCTCCTTCAACAGGGCCAAAGCTGGGGTGAAACCTTTGAGCTCATGCTATCCAAACACACTGCTGTTGAGCTGCTCTGGCTCTTAATCAAGTAAGATTTGTTTTACACCAGGAGCAAGGCAGGAGAACACAGTCTGAGTTACTGCAGTTTGGCCAACATGTGGCAAACATTAACTCAACGCTGACATCCCCACCCTGCATTAGCAGGGTCTCCTCGCACCATTTGAAGACTTTTTTCATCACTGAGCCTAGGAGGTTTGCACAGAGGTTTAAGGCCACAGTGGTGAAACAAAATGACATCCAGTTCCAGACAGGCTGTGGCACTCCATACATGCCCCTCTCCAAAGCCCAAGGCCATGTAGGAAACATGTGCATAAATATGATGAGCCTGATATCCTGGTGCTCCTGAAAATGATGTTGTTGCAAAGAATCACTCAAACTCTGCCTCTGCTCCTGGGCAGCTGGAGAGCCAGGAGGGTCCCAACATCAGTCCAATCTCAGAGCAAACCACATGGGTGAAAAGGGTTATCAGTGAAGGAAAGCTCATTCTGTACAAAGAATACAGACATTGTCTGCTCTTGGGCACAGACAGCCCTCCAGGGAGCAGGCTGGCTCGCTCACAGCCTGCAGCAGCTGGGGACTAAGAACCCACACCATGTGCCAGGCTGGGGCTTACCAGGGACAGCAGCTGGCAGGGGAAAGCCCTCCTGCACCCGGCTCCTCCTCCCTCTCTGGATATTGCAATGGGATAGAGAAGAGCTGTCTTTGTGCTTCCAACCTATGCCTTGGTATCAACCCACCAATATGAACCACACTGGCCTCACTCACAGCGTCTCTGCACCAGCCTTGCACTGAACTTGTGGGATGCTCACCAGCCTGTCAGACACCTTCAAGCTTACCAGGCAGTCACAGATCTGCCCAAAGCCCCAGACCCAAGACACCATCAAACCAGCAAAACTGGGTCAAGCCACTCTCTGTTCTTTCCTACTGCAATGCCAAGGCTCAGATTCAGCCTCTGGGACAGGACACACAATGTCACAATGCCAGGCTTGCGCCTGTCAGCAGATCACCAAAGTTTCCTGACATAAAATCATCATTTACAGCCCTTTCACCTGTTTTTCTGGCTCTCAGTGAGGGCAGAAAGCTGAGAAGAAGAAAACAGGACAAGGATGGAAGGAAGGGCAGAACCCAGAGACAAAGCAGCACTGGGATGCTCCAAGGCCAGAAGCTGCATCTCCCTCCCCAGGCTCTGCGCCCTGTAGGAAAGAAGGGCCAGGTGTAACACATCCCCAACTCCCACCTGAGCTTACACAGCCCCTAGCACCACTGAAATCACCTTGCTGACAATGAGCACAGCACTGCTACCAGCTTGGGAAATAACTCTGTGCATCAGCAGCTGTGGCATCCTCCCTGGCTCCCCTGAGAGTCACAACACATGCTGCCTCCACACAGTCAGCCTTGCATGCTCCTGCCCCTTCTCCAGTCTCAAAACCCTAGCACAGCTGTCCCACAAGGGCATCCCAGTCATCCCAAGGGGTACAATGCAAGCTCCCCTTTCCAGATTTTATGTGTCAAGAGCATCAGTGCTGCCTGGCCACCAGTCCCACACAAAGTCAGGGAACTTTTGGGTGAGAGGCAATATATGATCACCCAAAGCTCCCACACACTGTCCAACTTCTGACCATGATGGCTTTCAGCTGGATTGTTTTCAGCTTTTCACATCTTTCCCCTGTCTTCCCTTTGAAAAATCCTGTAGTTGCTATGGAAATAGTCTCATCAGTATGGGTGGAACATAGCAGTACCAGCCAAAACTCCCTAAGGATCCCAGTTGACACCAGTGCCTAGGAACTGGCAGCACTGTAGGTTATCTTAAGTTGCACAGAAAATACCCTGATGTTAAAGCAGCACTTGGCACTGATGGATAAGTGACACTTACCGGGGAGTCAAGGGCAGGGACCTGAAATTCACCTAGGGATAAACAGGTAAAAATAATAATTGATACATCCTCCTACTAGCTAAGCGATGAGAGGGTCATAAACAGCAAAAAGCTGCAATTTGCCCCAGCAACACTCACATATCGAGTAGGAGGTGGACACAGACAACTGTAGCAGGAAAAAAGCTGAACTTGGTCACTGGCTCTGCCACTGGCTCAATGCACCCCTTCAGGAAGGCTTTTGCTGCCTGCTCTGTACTCCCAGATCTGACATGAAGCTAATAAGGAACCAGGGTGTGAACAGCAACCAACAAGTGTTGTGAGGAAGGCTGGAGAGCAGAGCAGGATCTTTCCCATGTGGCAAAGAGACCAGCATATTGGGTGATGGCCATGTGCTTTGATGGACCCCCTCCCACCCAAGAGCTGTGGCTGCAGATCAGTCAGATTTTACACTATAAGCCAATATCTTGTTGAAACTCTGGCAGAGCCTTTGCAGACGATGGATTATCCCTTACCACTACAGCTTGGAGCAAGGTCCCCAGGCATCAGAGACCAGCTGAGTGGGAAATGCATCTTCTACATGGGAGTGGACAGCAAGCAAGCAGCACTCAGTGCACAGGGAGGTGCTACTGCCATGCTGGCAGATGTACTGTAGCTGCCATCAACCCTGGATTTAGGTTAAGTGCTAGAGACTCCCATTCTCCAACACCCCACCCAGTTGGGAGAGAGGGAGGATGTGATGCCTCTACCAACAGTTTGGACACCTCCTGCCTCCAGCCATGCGGAGTAGCTGTACTCAACCTGCTGGCATCTGTTACCTTGGCACCAGCTAGAGTCCATGACAAGAGACAGCAGGAGACTCCCCCAGATGCAGGATGCAAATGCATGTCTCAAAGCCACTCCCAAAGAAAGACCACATCACAAATGGTACCTAATGTAATCAGTTGCTACAGCAATGAGCTTCCAAGCTGTGTGGTGGACAGTCTCATCACCAGACCCTCAACAACACTCCTCATGGACCACCACACACAAAACTCCTTTCAGAGCATCAATTCATGCTTGGCAATGAGCAGATGTTTTTCCAAGAATTTGTCTCCTAGGGTGGGGATTTTCCTATACTCAATGCCGATGTCACCATGCAGACCTCACGAAGCTTTACCATCCTCCTCCAACAGCTCTACAGGAAGCTGCTGGAGCTGTCACACAGCATATCCCACCCTCTTCTCCCACTCTTTTGTGCAAAGGGAGAAGCACACAGGCAGCACCAGCATGGCACCATGAGGCCCCACATCACGTCAATTGGGCTGACGTGTTACTGACGTCAGAGAGGATCTGAACATAGTGCAGAGCAGTGCTGGACCCTGCCAGTCCTTACAGGTGTACAACCCTATTCAAAGGTCTAAATAACAATTTGCATCATCAAACTGCAAGATGCATCTCTACACATCTACTTTGGGAGTATCTTGCCAGATTCCAAATGCTTTCCCAGAAGGATGCACTCAAGAGAAAAGCGTAGGCTTCAGCTGCTGTTACCAAGCTGTCCAGATTTGGTCAGAGATGCTGCACATAACAGAAGCCCATGCTCCAACAACTGTTCTTTGTCATCCAAATTTAACAAGTCCAGGACATAAAGCAGAAAAAAAATGCCTCCCACCCCCGCTGTTTTGTCCCATGTCCAGAGAACACACAGTCTCTCTTACTCCCTGCTGGCAGAAATCTCACTGTACCAGCCCAAAACATTTTACCCCACTGTTTTGGTGGGATGTTATTGAAAGAAGTTGCATGTGAAACTGCCTTGGAAGCAAAGGGACTCTACAAATGCAATAGAGAGACCTGGATCAGCCCCACTTGGACCAGGGACAGCAAACCCAGACTCAAGCCAGAGGAGCAGCCAGCCACCCATGACTCTGTGACACTCTCACATCCATCTCGCTGTACTATGCCAGCACATGTCACCATCCCTCATGCAACATCTCCAAAGTCCTTGGGGACAGACTGTGGAGTCTCAGTTCCCACAATTCCTTTATCCCCTCCCCAGAAGCAATCTCAACCACAGAGCAGAGACCATTCCCTACCATAGAAAACTAAAACACAGACCAAGTAAACAATTTATCCTTCATCACACAGCAAAACTTTCTGGATCTTGAGACACAGTTCCTCCAACATTCACCTTCTCAGTGTCTTTACCTCAACTTGGAGATACCCATCAAAACCTAGGCAGCAGGGATGCTTTGCTGAGGCCTAGTCAGCCCTGAGGATGCTGCTGCCAGGAAGATTTCCCTACTAGGCAGCAGAGAAGCATTTTGGAGCTGACTCCTGGGGAGGGCATCCAGGTGGCTGCCTAGGAGCAGCCCAGCTGTACCCCACAGCACCCCAAGATGCCCATCAGAGAGCCATTGGCTGTGCCCATAGCCTGTGTAGCAGCACAGCTTCTCAGATAAAAACTCCCCACAGCCAACACAGTGAATAAGATTACAACAAATATAAACTAATGATACAGCTGTCAAGACAGATTAGACTGCACAGTGTAAAAAATTGCAGGGCTGTTTAGTCACAACAATATAAGATTAATTTATCAATACAGCTTATGTGGCACTCGAGAGATAGCAAATTGAATAAGTGAATCTTTTCTACACCTTGCTCAAGGAGGGAGTCTCAGACCCAATGGGTGTATAGGTCTGGATATTGGTGACAATCTGCAGGCTGGGATCAACCTGCAGGGCTGGTTTGATACAGCCCAGGGGGATCCACATCTTCATCCCAGGCTTAGGGGATATGCACATGTGCCATCCACATACATGGCTCTGCTCCTAAAGGTACCCACCCTTCTCCAGTATCAGACTCCAGAGGGATGCTGTTAAATCAAAACAATCAGAAGCTGCTGCTGCAGGCAGGAATTTCTGAGAGCCCTTTCCACAAGCTACTCCAAGTCTAGCATCACAGAACTCAAGCCATTTGTGTTGCCTTACCTTTAAGCTCTGTCCCAGTTACAGTGTGTACGTGTGTTGCTGCACACGGCAATCAGAGGTAGCATCCACTGCACTAATCCATGCAAAAATATGCACCCTTTGGGGGCTAAGCCCTGGCAGAACCAGGAAAGCTTGCAGCCCTGAGAACATGTCTCAAGAGTTCCCAAAAATCAAGAATCCAACCCACAGGTCCTCAAGAGACGCCTCCCTATTCATTCCACAGCTTCTGCCCAAAGCCTACAGCACCCCCGGTGGGCTCTTATCTTTTCAGATCTCTCATACATTGCCATCCATGGGTTAAAAAATGTGCAAGTAAATAAATAGGTGCAGGGATAATGAGCCAAGGTTTCGATCTGTGAAGGTGAGAGCACAGCAGCATCTGCCAATACGAAGGAAGCACCCGTTTCTATAAATATTGAAATCCGGTAATTATCATCATTAGAACTAGTTGTGATTTAGCCGTAGCTCAATCCCAACAAGTGAGAATGGCATTTATTTACCACAATTAGAACAGCTAAAAATACCTCCCGAACTTTGCCTGGTTTATCCCCGTCCCACCACACCCCCCAGCAGGCTCAGCCCTGGGCAGGAAGAAATGCAAAGAGGGAGATCATTTGAAGGACCATGCAGAGGTGAAGAAACCCTGTCCTCCACCAGGGAGACCAGGACACCAACACAAGGCCATCCCATCTTCTAGGAGCCCTTCACAGCAGTGTTCCATGGCTTTCTCCCTAATTCTGGTTCAACCCAGCTAATTCCTGCCCCTCCACGCTGGCTCATAAAGGTAGCTGCTACCAATGCAAAGCAATGTCCCCTCTAGCAAGCTACCTTTTTCATACTGACAGTTTCTTTGCATTTGTATCAGAAGGCATGTATTTGCTTTAAAAGGCAAGTGGAAAAGCCTGGCTCAACCAAGCCATCCCACTGGCAGTGGGGGGCAATAGCCCTGGCAGCACCGAATTCATCTGAAACAGCCATGGCACACAGACACACTTCCTCACCTTGTGAGAACCTTTCAGTTATGCCAAGAGTCTCCACACACTCAGCATCATTTCCATGCTCAAAATGAGTGCTGAGGGACTCCTAGAACTCAGTGTGCTGGACTGACACCTTCATTGATGAACTTTTCTGGAAGGTTTTATCCTTCCCTACTTCTACAGACAATTTCTCATAAAAAATCCTGCAAGCAGCATCAAGCTGTCCTGTCCTAGCTTTGCAAGGTGACCAGGGCACCACCACCTTTCCAGAAGCTTTTAAACATGAAAGGACTTGGCCACCCTCCCATGGGGACAAATCAGCTGTCACCAGCAGTTTTCCAGCCCTTTCTCTGATGGTAAATAAATGCCTGTGAGGTGCAAATAAATATTGCAGGAGGCAGGACCTCAAGGCAGCTACAACCAACTGTTAGCTTCCCCTCCAAGCCCGAAACCCAGGAAAAATCCCCATCTACTGAACTAAATCTCCCAGGACTTGCTCCAAGACTCAAGATTTTCCCTAAGGAAACGTGCCCAGCTCCCCCGGTCAGGGATGTTCTTTCTTACAGTCACGGTGAATATTCTCTCCCACTTATTCAATAACATCTGGAAGGGGCCGTGAAGTGGGCAGCTTAGTGAGTCTCTGCTGCGCGGGGGCGAAGGCGCTGAGGTGCTCGCTGCCAGGCCCCAACAGCAGCCCAAATATTCATGCATCCCAGCCCCACCAGCCACCACCTGCTCTTCCCTAAAAGTTCCAGGGCTGGAGGCCTTTCTCAGCCCCCAGCCTCCCTCTAAGTGTAATCTGACTCCTCTGATGCCTTTTGTTTGCTTCTGAACTCCCTCCAGTTTGTCAATATGCCTCAAATAAGGTGCCTCAAACTGAGAAAACATCCTTTTTTTGGGGGGGGGAGGAGGAGAAGGTGTTCTGTTGTTTTCTTGGGGTTTTTTTCCAGTAAGAATAGCCAGTTCATAGCTCTGCTCCCACAGCTCCCCCTCTCCCCAAGCATAGCCCACTGCTATTAGTTTAAGGCTCTAAGCCAGTTCTCAGTCCATTTGGCAACATCATATCCAAGCCAAACTGAACTAATTTTGAGACTAAGATTTGGTGAGACACTATATCAAATGCTTTGCTAAATCCAAATGTATTCGGATTTCCACGTTTTGCTCAGCCACTAATTTTGTGATTCCATCAAAAAGAAAAAGCAATCAGGTTTGTCTGGCAAGATTTATTCTT
>VYZS01095238.1:0-16871 GCA_013400695.1 Neodrepanis coruscans | reverse complement strand
CATTTAAAATAGTCTTTTTCTGTCCTCTGATAAATGGCCAGTGGAAGACAGTCTCCTCTGCAGCATGTCATGGCCAAACGTGAAGGCTGTCAAAAAATCAGCATTAAAACCTGCTCAATGTGCTGTTTCCCCAAAATCCTTTAAATGGCACAGGATGATCACTGACATTAATCATGGGTGACATTCTGGGGAGAGTGAGTGTGCATGTCAAGAGGAACTTCTCCAGATCCCAAAGGCATGAATCACCTGGAAAGAACACTGTTTTTATCTTCAGTGCTAAAACACATCACTCCTGTGCCTTTTACTGCCTCGTAGCCCTTCCATCCTTCACTTCCCCCAGTGACCTGGCAGAGTGAGCAGCAGCAATCCATTTCCAGGGCCCAGGAATGCCCATTGCCAGGAAACACCAAGAGCAGCCCCTGCCATGACCAGCAGCTACAACCAGAGGGGAAACACATTAGAGCATTCCCATAATAAAAAGGAGTTCTAATTTTAGAAAACAGAAATATAAATGGCTGCAGGCCTATATAATCTCCACATCAGCACAACAAGATGCTTAGTCAATAAAATAGTTCAACTAAGTGATCTCAGCATGTAATTCCATGAGAATTTTTTTCAGGGGAAAATGCTATCATTTTCCATTTCAGTTTAATGAATCATGTGAATTATAGTAACATTACAAATGGTTCTCTCTGCAGCCTATTAGTTTGTTTCTGTAGGGTTCTAATGGAAGACATGCTTCATTTCCATCCTAGCTTGCCCCCAAGCCATAACGAATAAATTGTATTATCATAAGCAGTTACCTTTTAAAATGATCTTATCAAAAGAAAGTCTTTTGCATTGTTGAGGAGGGTTCTTTCCATTTTAGGCAAAATGCTGCAGGCACTTCACTCTTTTTATAAATATAAATAATCGCAGCGAAAAGACCAAGGGCTGGAACTGCCTGGGCATCCTCCAGGCACAGGGATGAACATCTCCAGAGCTCTGGTGTTCCCACCAGCAGCAAATTGAATCATTCACAAGTTCACAGAGTTTAAGGCCGTGCAGACAGTTCAATTATTTACTCTAAACTCCTGCACATCACGGGCTGCTGCAGTTCACCCACTTGCCCCATCACTGAAACCAATAACTCTGACTTGCATCTGACTGCAAGACAGCCAGGGTGCAGCTGAAGGGGAGCTCCCTGCAGATCATCCCATCTGGATTCAGAGGGAGGAGAAGTGGGATTGAGCCCTTCCAGACAGGGCTCACCCAGGTGAGGGATCACCCTCACGGCTTCTCAGACTTTCTCCTTGACACAGCCCTGAGGCATCACAAGTATTTCTATTTTTACTGACTCCTGTTGGAATTTCACAGGACAGACATTATGACTATAAATAACTACACAACTATGCATATCCATGTGGGAAAGAACAGCCACCCTCACAGGGTAGAATTCCTTCCTGATCAAGCACCTTGTGCTTCCCAGACACAACAATCCCCTGCTTCACTTGGTCCATCAGTGGAAAGGTTTTGCATAAGATTAATTAATCTCCATTTTTTGCTATTTAAAACCATTTCTTCTAGACCTGTCTAAACTTGCCTCCTCTATAACTTGTGCAGGGGGGGAGGGGTTGGTTTATTTTGGAGGTTTTTTTACAGATTTGAAGAAAAATATTCCAGTCAGTCTTTTCTAGAGTAAACAATAGCAATATTCTTGACCCTTTCATATGGATCAGCATTATGGTCCTAGTTAGGAAGGAGTTCAGAAGGCATCAGATACCTTGGCAACTTTTAATGTAAGTTAAATCTAAAAAGGAAAAATAAAATCCCCGAATTTTCTGAAGTCTCACCAGGACACCTGGCTGAAAAATGCCAGATTTTTTGAATGCAGCATCTTTGATTTGAACAACCCCTATCAGTAGAAGCAGCACTAACCCATTCCAAAATACATGCTCCAAATCAGAAAATGTAATGGTCTGGGCAAGAAATTGAACAATAGAAGAATCGCTTTTAGGTGGCAATGTGAATGCCTTGATGGAGTGTTCCACTTCAAAACACTTCATTTTCCCATATACTCTCCAGGTCACTCACTGCAGGAGGCCTCCATCTATTCAGCATCCTGTACCAAAAATTTGTCATATGACTAAATGATACATATTCATAGTCCAGCTGCTATTTGGACAGTCACAGCCTGGCTGGATGAGCAGCAGTGACACCAGGTAGCTCAGGCACTGTGCTTGTCAGTAATAAAAATGCAAATAAAATAGGAAACAAGAATTCTTGCTACTACCAAGAAAAATTAAAGTGCTGTCAATTTAATGCAGTTTTGCTTTTTCAGTAAAATAGCATCTGTTCTCTCACACTGAACAGTAATAACACCCTGCAAGGCACAGGGTCTGAAGCTTCTAATGACACGTTATAAGCCCACTTTGGCTGTGCCCACCTTGGGAATGACATTCTTCTTATAAAAAGTGAAAGAAAAGAAATACATCTGGGAAAGAAATACATTAATTACAGAGCTATCTATTGTAGCTCTGCCACTGGAGGGGAATGATGGAATTTACTGCATTATTTCTCTCCAATGTGCAGAAAAATCACAGAATCAGTGAGGTTGGAAAAGACCTCCAAGATCGAGTCCAAGCTTGACAGGACAAAGGGGAATGGCTTCAGACAGGACACACCTGGTCTTGCACCTGAGCTGAGGGCAGCAGCTCACCCTTCTTGGGCTCTTAAGGGAAGGAGTTTTCCACTTTGGGGTAGAATTCCTCTTCAGACAAAACCCAAGATTAACCAGCAGCCTGTCCTCTGCAGAGCTTGGTTAGAGAGAGGGACTGACCCTTCCCAGCCTTCTCTCCCCCAGCCTAAAGCCACTCCAGGAAGCTCAGAGAGGACAGTGAGATAAATTAAGTGATAATAAATAAACAAACAGCAGCACCGAGTTTGCATTCAGACCACAGTCAAGGGAAAAGCTATTCCTGTGCTTATCTCTGCACACAGCTCCCATCCACTGACGCCAGAGGCACGAGTCTTTCCAGGACCAAACCATGATCAGTTCATAATTGCAAAAATCTCCCAAGCACCAGGCTCTTAATTGTTTCTCTAAGATTTGCCTACGAGCTATTTTCATTTCAAGCAGCTGTCTTAAAGAAGAAAACAACTTAATATGTAGGGCTTGACTGGGATGGCTCATTATTGACTGAGAAGACAAGAAATAATTAAGTTGTTGGAAAATACATTTTGTAAATACTTTGAGGAAACTTTCAGAGACCAGATGAAGGACCTGGGTGTGAGTTTTGTGCATCTTGGCACAGTGAGAGAATTGCACAAGCCCTGCCCCAGGAGCAGAGATCTTCCTCTGCAGGGTGATGCAGGGCTGGACACAGGCACAAAGCTGCAAAGGGTAAATGACAAATGAGAGCGTCAAAACTGTCCCCTGGTCTGCAGAGACATCATCCAGTGCCATGGACCACCACAGAACCAGCCTCAGGTCCCTTCAGCTCCAGCAGGGCCATCACAAGGCCTCTGTGCATGTCTGTCCTTGGCTCCCACATGGGCACAGCCTGGAACCAACCAACCCCAGTGTTCTTCTGGCCCACAGGGCTGGCAGCTGTGGTCAGTGCCTCCCAGACCAGCTCTGAGTATCAGGGTGCACAGATGTTTAAGGACAATAAATATTTTCCCCTCCTCTCCACAGGATATGTAGAACCTCTCCTACTTTGAGGCACTTTCCATCAATTATCTCAACCCATCTGGCTTCGTCTCCAAGTCTCATTGATTATGAGCATCCTGTGCCCCAGAGATAAACACAGCAGCCCCATTTCCCCCCTGTGCCTTCTCCAGATTGGCTCCTAACGTGATGAGCCTGGTGATGAACAGCCTGCTGGGAAATCAATAAGAGCACAGACATGTCACAGCCCCAAGATTAATGGGACTGACTTGGCACAGAAAACTTCCCTGTGTTTGCACAGTCAGCCCACAGTGCTTGTCAGTTCAAGTTTCCTTAACCACAGGCATGGATCTGCCTCCATGACCATCCTCAGAACTGGAGCTCACCCATTTCCACAGCTCTGGCTGCAGAGTCACCAGTAAAACAGCCCAGGCCAAGATCAATAAGGAAAGAACATAAAGACTGAAAAAAAAGTATCTTTATTCTAAATAGTCATAAGCAGAATAAAAAATAGGCAAATACAGCCCCAAATCCTGTGTGCACAGATTGGTTCTGGCAGGCTACATCTGCATTTTGTTAATGATAATCATTTTGGGGAAGGCCAATTAACTTTTCTATTAATCCATCAAATCAGCCCCACACCTTGCTTTGGTTTTAAATTTAGTATAGCTCAGAATCACTCCTCTCCAGAGTGACTGCTACAAATCCCAAGGAGGAATGATTGCTGGATCACACCCCTCAGTTAGCACAACCCTGACACACAGAAATTCCTCTGCAATCCAGAATGGAAATGTGGGAATGGATCTTCCCACGAGTACTGGGGAGTGAACCCGTGAGCAAGTGTTCCAGAAACAAAAACAAAACAAAAAAACCCCATCAAGCGGAAAGGCCAAGACAAGAGGGTAATACAAATCTTAAAAGTTACAGAATCTATAATATCACCCAAGAGGTAGATAATTTAAAGTGCTTTGATGAGCTATTAGTAGCAAGTAATAGCTGCCATTAACTCCAGCATAGCAAGGTCATGAAAGCTCCCAGAATCTGCTCTGCTCAAGATCTTCAGCTCAGCATTTTGTCTCCAGATGCCATGAACCAGCCCAGGCTGAGATTGCATTCCCATTCATTTACAGCCAACTCAAACCCACTGCACATTGATTCCCCAGAGCTGGATCCCTCACCCACAGCTCAGGGAAAGACCAACAGCCCGTTGCAGACAGAGCTTCATCCTTAACATTGCCAATTACAAAGCACAAGAATTAAATAATTTAATTTTCAACCTGGATCTATGGGGCTGAGAACCCAGAGGGTACAAAGCTGCCCCATTGTCTGCAAACTAACAGCAGCTCTAAAAGTCAACCTGGATCCTGGAACAGCAGGAGAGGGAGGGAAATGAAAGAGCATGTGTGTAAAATATAGATAAGAAAGCAAATCCCAGCTGTCGTCCCTATCAGCTCTTCCTATTTCTCTGGCAAGAACATGTAATTTTGTGCCGTAATAGCAAAGGTTGGAGTGACTGCTGTCACATATGAATGATACTGCTATAGCTTCCTTCTTTATATGTATCTGAAATGGGAATCTTGGAATCCGTTCTCTGGGTACTGCTGTTTTTTTCCGACACTTGTCTTAGTCCCTCCTTTTCTACAGAATGCTCCATTCTGAAGCATAGATCAGAAATAAACAACAATATGTGCCTTGCATGTTCAGAGACTTTCCAGAATATCCTACATTTCTCCTTTCACAGAGCTGTAATTTGTGTCACACAAACCTGCAAAGAATCAGATTTACCCAAGCAAATCCCTGTTGAAACAAAGTTCCCTCTGCCCAGGACTGAAATGAACATTTCCTTCCTTGAGGGCAGGACCAAAGAACACATTCCCTTAGAGCAAAGGGAATGCCTCAGTTTTAGTGCATCAATGGCAGAGGCACAAATTACTCCAAAGAAGCAGCTCCAGGTGTAAATGGGTGGGTGAGAGCAGGAACATTCAGGGAGACATCAAACCCAGGGACTCTGCTTAAAACAGCAGCTGAGAGCCAGCACTTCACATACATGGGCTGTCACAGCTCCAGCCCACAACTTTCCTCTGAAAACTCTCTGAAGAATCTGTTCAACACTTCCCTGTTGCAGCCTCAAGCACACACTTCATTCCCATTCAGCTCAAGAGTTTCACTTCTCTAACCATAAGTGTTAGCACTATACATGGAAAGTATTACACATGAGCAAATTTATACGAACAAGAAACATGAATTTCTAGATAAGCAACAATTTTGCAACGGAACTGTAAGCAAGAGTTGAATTAATCTTGTATTTCAAATCTTAAATCTTGACTTAATGTGTACCTAAGGACAGAGCTTAAATTCTGCATATGCACACTTGTCAGGAGTTTTACTAAATTAATGTGGTAAATAGCTGTAGAAAAAAAAATTAGGTGAAATAAATTCAGAGAGTCGTGAAATTACAGAGGTGCTCAGTTTCTTCTCCACAGAATTATGGAATGAAACAATAGCTTCCCATTCCAGCCCCCTGGAATACAGCCTTCAGAATTCAGATCCACTTCCCTTGTTCTTCAGGAACAATACAGTGATTTTCTTTTAATGCACTGGTATTTTATTAAAAGTGGACCCAAGCCATGGCCCCTCTCACCTGCCCTGGCAGTGGCAGTGCTGCCTGCTCAGTTCACGCTCCATTTCCCACCTGAAAAACACCTCCCAGCCCCCTTCCCAAGAGCTGCCACTTTTGACTGATAGCACAAAATTGAACTGCACTAAGCACACATTAGAAAATCTGATAAATATTGTTTGGAAATATAATTGAGGTTTAACTGGAGCATGAATTTTTCACTTTGAAGCAAAGATTTCTGCACTTATTTATGAGAAAGATTTAGTGTTGCAAACTGCGATGACAGTTGAGATAAATGTTAACCCAAGTTATGCTTTTGCTCCTGAGCTGCAGAGCTTCTCTGAGCAGTGCTGAGTGTCACCAGGGCACACAGAGCTGCAGGAACCCACACACACTCCCAGCCCTGCTCTTTCCAGGCTCAGCACCGGCTGTGAAAGATCAGAAACATCCAACGAGTTTGGGGTGCAAAATCCTGAGGAAGGTTGAGCAACACATCAAGACTGAGGCTTGGTTTACCCTTGGAGCAGGTTTTGTGTCAACAGGATTCTTGACACATCATTTGACAGTTTGATCATGAATATTCGAGACCAAAGTGTTCCCCAAAGTCGTTGTACAACACAAGAACACTCAGCTCCCATCCCAGTTATCCCACTTTCCAGTGCCTACAACTGGTACCAATCAGTCCAGAGGAATCAGATTGAGATGGCCATTACTGAGGAACCTGGAGATAACAGGTGAGGATATCAGGTTTAATCTATAGCTTTGTATTTTAATATCTTAGGGAATCTCTTACCCTGGTGCTGACAGGCTGGAGATGAGAACTGCAGGGGCTGCTGTTTGTCAGAGCACTTGGCCACGTCCTACGTGTTGTGCCAAGCACTGTGCAAACACCCAACACAAACCTTATACCCTAAAACCCCTCAATGCTGGTACATTAAATAGAACATCTCTTGATAAAAGGTGCAAAAGCCAATTCAATTTTAGTACTATCAGAGTAGTTAATGATATTAAACAATGTTCCTCCGCTTTCATCTGTGTTTTCATAGGTTTAACTCAATTTGAATGCAGAAAGTGCTCAAACTGTCAAAAAACGTGCTGCTGTAGTCAGAGCTTCACTAACAAGGAGCCACTGGTACCAAACAACGTTCTATTAAATCAAGGACGAGCATTAAAAATTCCTGCATCGCATCAGGTCAGAGCGGGCGCTGGACTCGAATGCCAACGCGGAGCCCTCCCGCTCCATCCTCCCATTAACACTCGTTTTCAACTGTGCAAACAAGATAGTAACAACACTCCAAACGCTCAATTCAGATCCCGGCTCTGTGCCTCATAAATTTTCATCCTGGCATCACTTCTTGTTCTTTTTACAGCATTTTAAAAATGTAGGTTAGCCTTTGCATTTTAAGCAGCCGCGATTGTATCAAATGCCTGGATTTTACAGCAGCCAAGATGTTCCCAAGTTTGATGAACTGATCTCAAGTGAGATAAATTATGTCAGTTGTTGGCTTTGTCAGTAAATCACGAGTTGACATTTCCCTGATTTGTAAAGGTATAATGTAGCAGTGGAGAGAAGGGAGCTCTTGAAAACCCACATGGCAAGGTGAGATTAATAAGCAGTTTAAAGAAAGTGTCCCAATGTAATGTGGTTGGAAGATCCACACTCAATTCCAGCTCATTTGCTATTTCTCAGGTTTTCTTTTTTAGGAATTCAAAAAAAAGTGCTGTATAAAACATTTTATGGAATATTCCATCTATGTGCTCCTTTGCTTTACAATAATTGACAGCATTTACATATATTTCCATGTCATATTATGCCATAAATTTGCATAGACCCAGGTAAAATTGCTCAGATTTAGACCTGATGCTTCAATGAGTTTCAGGAGCTGAATAGCAACAACAATGTGAATTGCAGTGCTCCCAGAATTCCTTCCCTGTAGAGCACTGCAGAACAGATCCCAGTCAATAACCCTGACGGTGTCTGGGCTGTGCTGCAGAGCTGCACGGGTGTCTGTCTGTCCATCACCTTCAAAGCACCCACTGCCGAGATGAAAACACCCCTGAGGGTCCCACTGCCTTTCTCCTCCCTCCCCTGAAGGGAAAATGGGGTTAGGGTGACCCAGGAGGGCTCAGGGTGCGACACATTCCACTGCCGGGCAGAACTGAGGAGAGGGACTGACCAATTTTCGTACCGAAGCTAATTTAACCCAATTCAGCCCACTCTGTACATTCACATGCTTTCTGGAGTTATTTTTACTGCTCTGAAGCCGCCTTTAAAGGCACAGATGGTTCCCGAAATGAACAAAACCAAACCCCACTCCAGCCGGCCTGGGAACAGTTACATTAAAGTGCTACAATTCGGTTAAGAAGTAATTTGGGGCTGTGTTTTGATTTACACGAACTGAAATGCGCTGGTTACCCACAGAGATGCCATGAATTTATATGTGGCATTTGGCACACGTACCAACCATCTGGCCCCTGTAAAGTGCACACGGGGCATCGCAGCCTCAGGAGGAATGTCTGAACTACACTTTGATCACCATCAGGAATTTTTTTATAGGACCAGTCCATCAGCAAACCTCATTGAGCAGAGGCTTTTGCATTGGTGGATAAAACATACAGTAAAGCACATGGATAGTAAAGCAATAGGAGGTTACACATGCTACTGCTATTATCATTTTGAACCCAGCCAAGAGGCTGATGAACCATCACTTGTGTGTCCTAGGCAAGACTCCATATATGCACTTTTTGACCTCATTTAGTTGCTGCTTTTAAGGCACAATTCTTCTGAAATCAAAACTTTACAGCGGGGAGAAAGAAGATGGGAACAATTACATCAATTCAAATACTAAAAGCAAGAACTTAAGAACGCTAAAGGCCAACCTCTCGCACAAATACTTTTAGTAAAGCATTAAAAAAAAGAAATTGAGAAATAGTGACAGGGTATCACAGCCTTGCAGGATTATCTGGTGGAAACAAAATGCATCCGAGCTTTCCAGCTGGTGCCAACAGCTCTTTACCTTGATCTTCCTTTGTTATTAGTATTTGCATCACAATAGCAGTGAGACCGTGCAAAATCGAGCACATCACTGTGCTCAGCATCCACCAACAGCAGAGGCAGAATCCCTGCCCTGAAAACCTGGGAGTTCACGCTTAAAGAAGAGGAAAGATAATTAACTGTTCACTGGAGAAACAGTTCCGTGTGTTTGGAGAGCGAGCTCAGCGCTGGGCTGGGTGTTCCCGGGCTCCTGCAGTTGGGAGTAAAGGTTTGGCTGTACCTCCCGAGGGAAGGAAGGGGTGAGTCCAAAACAGACTCACTGTCAGTGGTGTTGCTGGAAGCTTTTGCTTTTATTTCAAGAACCAAGACTCCGTTTTATCCCACGGAACATGGACATCCCACCCGGGTGGGCAACACATGGCAGGGAACGCCCAGGGAATGAGTGAGTGGGGATCCCCTTGGGGTCAGCTGCTTCTCCAGTAACAGAATGTCACTGCTCATCTCCTGGACTGGATCGGAGACCGAGCTGAACTCTGCCGACTTAATTAGCTAACCATAAATAAACATCATTTACAAGGCCTAAACATTTAAAACACCCTGTTAAGCATCTGAAACATAAATGCTTTAATTATAGACAAGCTCAAGACTTCAGTAACACTGGGATAAATGCTATAGAGCAGCTGTCTATGAATATTTTACAATGAGATTGCTCTCTGTTCTCCAGGTCCACAGGGACAACCGGGTTGGGAAGAACACATTCATTCTCCAAAATGCCTGTCCTCCTTTCCCTCGGGGTGCCAAATGCAGCCCCAAGTCAGGAATGATTGGCATTTTCCTGGCTTTGTCCAGACTGTTCCAAGATTTGCACCTCAGAGAACTCTGGTTTCTTACAGGCTGTGTGTTGGTGTGAGAGCAGCTCAAGAAAGCCCAGCCAGGAGCACCAACTGCAGCTCATGCTGTACCAACACCACATTAAAGAGATGTCTTGCTCCAAAATGATGCAACAGAAAAGCCATTGGTGCTTTGTCCACAATAAAGTCCTGAGCTCAAACCTGGCACTGAATGTCAGGCTCAGATACCAAGAAAAGAGCATAAAGGACTTGATCATCCCCATTGCTGGCATTCCCTTTCATGAGGAAAATTCAAAATTTCTCTAATCTGAGTCCGTATAATTTACTCTACAGATAAAAGTACTCAAGAGCTTTTGTTCTAAGTATTAATATGATGGTCACAGGTCTCTAATTTACTGTAAAATATGAGCAAACAGACAAACTGAATCAGCCCCCGAAGAGCAGAAGGCAGGCAGCCAATTCCACCTTCAGACAAGGAACACTCCATCCCCGGGATCTGCTGAACACCTGCAATACATTGATTGCACTTAAGCATCCACCATTAGAATGTTAATGCCATCCCTGCCTCCAAAAGCAGCATTTCTCACACACAAAGCACGAGCTGTTCAGCTTTTTTTTTTTTTTTTGCTTTTTTTTCTCTTCTCTATGAAGTAAATGGAGCAAGTGATTTTTTTTCTTTAACTACAGGCTGGAAACTCCATTCCTGTTACACTGACAGCAATCTATTAGTTAAGGAAATCAAGTTTTTACTCACTACAGGAGGGGAAAGAGATACTTAAGCTTTTATATCAGTTCATTCACTATTAATGATAAACATTGGGAGCCTGGCAGGAATAGATCATCTTGCATTTATTACTGCGAGTATATTGAGAATTAACAGCAGCAGAGTGGTAATTAAACACCAACTGCCTGTGCCCACCCTGCTGCCAGAGCACTTCTCTGCACACCTGGGCTGGGCAGGAGCACGAACCAGGGAGGAATCGAGTGCCAACCACCAGCAGCTCCTGCCAACGACCTGGGGCAGCTCAGGGGAATCAGGCCCTGCCTCCAGAACCAGCAGGAAGATGCCAACAGACAAGCTGGGAACTCTGCAGCTCATCCCTGATCCCCATGGGAAGGTCACCAGCATCCCAGGGAATCAGTTCCACTGGAAAAAAAATTCACTGTTGTATTGCTGCTGCTAGTCTGGAACTAAACTTTGATTTTTCCATTCTCCCTTCACTGCAGATTTTTTCCTACTGGTTTCTCTTACTGGTTATTGCCTCGACTTGAGGCTTCCACATCCCCAACAGGTTTATTTATGCTGCCACTGTAAATGTTAAGTGTATTCTGTTTGTATTATGTTTCCCCTTTCCTCCCTTATTCAGTGCTTCCAAATTTATTAAATACCAGTGCCCCAACACATGCCAGCCTCGTTATCTTTTTGGAAGGTCTCAGTGCATATTTGGTTTATTAACCATCTTAGATCAAAACATTTAACTTATATTAATATAAATAAAATACACAGATTACCTTAATGAGAAACTAAAGCTTAATTTGATTCTTTGTGTGATGTATCATCTGAAAACACATAAGTTTTCACAGCCCATATTTTCTACTTGAGTCCAAACGTGCCCATGAACTCCCTTATCAAAAATACTTACAGCCCACAAAGAATTTTCAAAAAATAAAGTGCATATTTTCATTCTGTCTTTTAAGATTACTCTTCCTCCCAAAAGAGCTTTTCTAAGCAACTTTTCACAGCTTAAAGTTCTGTTCATTTTAAATAAGTGTCCCCACATTCTGATGATTATCTGAAGTTCCTCCAAACTGCTTTGGGGAAAAAAAATAAATCAGATTGAGCTGCGTCATGTCTCTCAAAAGATTCAGCTCCCAGGCCCCTGGAGAAAAGCTTGAAAAGATTTGCAAAATTCAAATTTTTTTGGCCAAAATGCAGCCAACAGTCTGTGCTTTCATCCCCGTTAGTGCCCACCACCCACCTCTGGAGCTCCTGCCTGACTGTTCCCAGCAAACCAAAAACCTCCAGAGTCCCAGCCAAAAATTCTGCTTAGTCTGATGCCAAAGCCACTTCTGAATTTTTTATGTCACGCATTTAGGAGGGAGAACTTAAATGCTCTTCCCTCCTCCCTCCCCACCCCCGCTCGCAGAAATCAGTTGTTTCCAGAACACTCATTTCTTTAGAAGCCTCTCCAGTGGTGACAGGAGCCCTTGGGGGAAGCTTTGGTTTCCAAACCCAAACTGTCCAAAGCAAAGATGATCATGTTATTGATGCTCCTGCTCTCACAGGACTCCAGTTTTACCTGCCTCTGACCAGATCTGGACTCTGAACGTGTCTGGGGTAAAAAGGAGCAGAGTAACATTCACCTGGTTCCCACTGACAGGTATCTTTGAAAACTCCAGCCTAAGCTTCACATTATTTGCTTTATGAAACACTCTGAAAGAAATCAGAACTTTGGAAGGACTTCTATCAAATGTACATATTAGCAGTTTTTGCTGTGACCTATTTCTCAGGCATTCTCATGTCAGAGTATTTATAACAGTTCTGCAGAAAGGACTGAAATTAGAAAAACTCCCTGAATAGAGCAGCAGGCACATTGTGGTTCGTTTTATTATTTAAATGTGTTCCTTTCATTCCAAACAGCAAAATTAAATAAAGAACGAAAAGAAATATTCTAGCAGTCAGAATATTTCGAGTGACTTGCGTTCCTATCGATGTCCACATCTCTATATTCATGCACAGAGGTAATGGCAATGCAGCAATTCTATCTGCCAAACCGAGTTAACTCTCATCCATAAAATGTGCCATTTAAATTCCAGAAGGGCTAATGAACAGCACAGGAGAAGAGACCACAAAAAAAAAAACATGATAAGCAATTGAAAATAGCTTTCCATGACTACAATGTACTTCTCTTCCCAAACCTGCTCTGTGGTTTCTCATTTGCTGGAGCTGTGGACACCTGCCAGTTTGCTGGAGCAGGTAAGGCAGTGTAACCCATCTGCCATCTGTTCCTGTTGGACACACAGCCCAAAAACACACCATAAATATGCAAAGAACCCCAGACCTCCCGAGGGAACGGCTGGGTAACAATGGCTTTAATTTTTCATTTGTTTATTTGATTTGCTGTAACGAAGGAGTTGCTGGAGCAACATCTGAAACAAGCGAAATGCGACAAATAAAACTTCAAGGCAAAATAAGTGTGTCAGAAGCAAATCTGCAGGGTTGGTTTCTGTAGTGGTTTGGGTTGTTTGAGCTCACACTCTTTGCTCAGTCACCTGCACCACTTTGCCATGAGAGGGTGGACCCTGGCTTGGGTTATGTAATAACTGCTCCCTTTGAGGAACTCTGTGACATTTCCATGGCTCTGTCACTCACCATCAAAACATCTGATTGAATGCTCAGAGCAAGGCAGAGGAGCCACTGCCCCAACCCTGCTGAAGAATGTTGAAAGACTTTTCCCCAGAACTTTGCAATTCAATGGCATCAAAAAGCACAATTGCAACTGGAGGGCAGGGATGGATGGATTGATCCAACACCACTTGAACAAAACCATCATAATTATACATGACAGGGAGCTCAGGGGAGCCAGCACTGCCACCAAGAAGAGAACCAGCCACAGAACAAGGCCTTCAGAACAACTGCAGAAACTCCTTGTCTTCATAGAAACAGGGGACGGAAAGGTGTCTCCAGGCTCCACCAGGAGCTCCCAACCTTTACAGCCAACCAGCAGGCATTGACCACAGGTACTTGCCCAGAAGTGACCCTCGAGGTGATGCTCTTGGATCACTGATGCAGGACACTGCAGCTAATGGGACTTGTATTTTAATTTTCCTTGTATTTTGGGGAAGCTGCCTTTGAGGAGCAGAGCAGTGACAGGGTCCCCACGTTGGCAGGAGACTCACAGCAGGAAGACAAAGCTCCCTTTGAGCTGCACCTACTCCCAACACCAACAATTCCAACAGAGCTTTAATGCATCTTACTTCAAGCAGCAATTCTGAAGAGGAAATAGCAATCTTCATTAAGGATTAGGCAAACAATTAACTTATTATGTTCAATCTTTTTAATGTGTGTCTGGGTACACAGGAACAAAAACACAAACACAGCTTAAGCACACTACAAGGGGAAAACCTACCTAGGCTGACTCACTTCAAATGAGCTCTTTGCAAGTTTTTGCCTTTGTCTCAGTGCTCCCAAATCAACTCAGCCCCACTAGGCTGGTTAATTGGGAAATTACAGAAGACACAAGTCTTCCCAGTAATTTTAAGGAGGCTGGGATTTAGCTCTGCATCCCACTACCCTCACCTTGAGGCCAGGATTCGTCCTGACCCAGCCCACAACAGCTGTTTTAATAGTGATTAGATTGTTAACATTTTAATCTGTTTCTATATCTGGTTTCCAAGGAGCAGGTACCATGCAGAAACACTGGTTATGAGGCATTAACTTGAGCATAAAACACAGCACCAACCCCCCTCTTCTTCATTCCTTCCTTCTCCAAGTGGTGCTAAAGCAGCTCCAGCAAAGGCCTGACATTTTCAACAAAACTCTGTCACAGTCTGCTCTAAGCTTTTTTATTTGTCTGTTTTATTTTATGGCACTTTTAATGGGAGGTTTCAACAACCCCATCATTAAATGAAAAAGAAAAGAGAAATAGGAAAAAGAAAAAGAATAATTAAATTTTTTAAGATTCTTTCTGAAGGAAAATGGTCCTATATCATTTTAAATGTTCAAAATCCAGCTGACTCCAGCATTTCTGATGATGACTTCAGCAACTCACGGAGCAATTTAAAGAAATTAAGGCAGCTGGGAAATACAGTCTATAGTAAAACTACATAGATTATCCCATTTGAGGAGAGAACAACAGAATGGATGTCCTTAAATCCCTAAGGACCTTCTATAAATCACACATTTGTACAGAGTCTGACAATCTCCACCCCTGTGGCTCCCAGGGTCAGAGCACAGTCCAGTGACAACAATACCTGGGACTTGGTCACCTGCAGAGACCAGGCACAGAGAGGAGGAGGAAGGAGTGAGTCCAGCAAATGCACCCGAGGCAGGTGCAGCAGAACTGCAAAGTGCAGAGTGAACACCAGAGACCCAAAGTGCTTCTTCCACCCCACGGGACTGATCCTCAGCCTGGGCACCCCAGAGCCAGGACAGAGAGGGGTGTCCTCAAACCACTGCAAATACACACTTATGGGAACTGGGGATCTCCATGTTCACCTCCAGAGGGCTGGGAAGGATCAAACCCACATGGACTCAAGCCATGAATCCACACTTCTCACTCCAAGTCATTTATTACCCTTTTTTCCCACAACTTTCCAGGCTGAACACCACCAAAACCTAATCCTTTTCTGAGCAGAACTTGATGCTTTTTGGGATCTGATGGTTTTAAATGAAGAAAGAAGTCTGGGCTGGGGGGAGAGAGGATGGAGGAGCAGAGAGAAGGGAAAATAAAAGAAATGTGGAAACTAATCCCAAGCACTGTGAAAAGGTCATGTGCTCCGATATGAGTAATTAATTTTCTTAGAGCAATGTTGAAAAGGTTAACCTGATTTATGGAATGCAATTTAATTTAAAATGTGTTGTGTACCTTGTTAAAAGGGTCCAATTATAGCTGCTAATTCTGTGGACTGACACAGACGCCATGGTCTGATGATACCCCAGTGTGAGGGGGAACATGTGCCAATCGACAATTAGACATGGCCTACCGAAATCTGAAGGGGAAGGAAAATTGGTAGCAATGGTAAAAGAACAACTGTTCTCTCTGCCCAGGGCCCACAGTGTCCCCTTGCAATTTCCTGCTCCATGAAGCACTTGGTGATTCATTTCGAGGCAAGTTTGTGTTCAGAGGGGTTTATTGTGATGCTTTGAGATAGGACTGAAAATGCCAGATATTTGCAGGGCAGCCCATGCTGCTTCTTAACCTTCATCCCATTAATTCTTCCAGCAAAAAGCCAAAATAAGTCCCACCCAAACTATTATGGGATTCTATGGTTCTTACTCCTTTGGTGTTACTTCTGCTGAGAAAACAAAAAAGTGTATCGGGCTTTCCTGAAAAACCTTATGGAAGTGCTCCTGAAAAAAGGGAATGAGCTTCTGTTTGACATATTGAGTGGTCAAAGGCAAGAGCAGCCTGTATTTATATTGATCTTTCAGATTCCTGTTGCTGTGACATTGAGTATTGAAATTTTTTTGACATTTTTAGCAATCAAAGGTTAAAAAAAACCTTGTCTGAAAGCGCAAGGACAGTGGAAGAAACTTCTGCCTGTCCTGTATAACCCCAACTATCCTCATGTTCCATTCTACAAACAAAGCTCTTCCCAACCTTTACCCAGAGCTGCTTTATATTGCCATCACCAAATTAGCTCAGGAAGCTGCATCTTGTGATAACTTCATTATGTTCTATTGACTTCTCAGGGAGCTGAAAGGAATATAATGGCAATTTCCCATAATGGATATCTGGCGGGGGAAGCCAGGCCAGGGAAATGGCCATTCCCTCCTCTGCTCTTGTGCAGTCAAATCACTGTCAGACATTTCATTTTCTGATGTGCATGTTGGTCTCTTATCAAGCTTTTTTCATCCAGAGAGGATTCCTCCTTAGAGGAACACAAGGATTAGCTCAGCATCAGATGGGAAAAATGTAATTTGTATTACCAGAATATTAAAGGGGCAATTGTAATTTCTCAGCTGCAAGGGACACTTAAAGCAAATTACCTCGATTAAGAGAATAAGAATCAGGGAACTGCTTTAAATTGAAAAAA
>VYZS01095200.1:0-11962 GCA_013400695.1 Neodrepanis coruscans | reverse complement strand
ACTCACAAAGCCATTTCCAATGTCCATTGGAATTAAGAGATTGAAAGCATGAGACTGCTCATTAAACACTTACATTCAATGCAAACTTTTCCTGTAGCTCTGCTAAGGTCATTTTGTTGTACAGCAAGGTCACATCGTGCCTTTCCTCTGCTGGGGTCGTTGCCTGAAGACATTCACAAGGTTATTACTGGAATCAACTGACAGAAATATCAATGGCTGAAATCACATGCTTCACCCCTCGCACCCCGTGGCCTCCTGAGGAGTTGTCACTTTCTTTACTCACATTTGCAATCTCTGTCTCCAGCTCCATGACCTTTGCCATTTCCTCTTGGACAAAGGAATCGTCTTTGGACACGTTCTTGTCTTCCCGGATCATTTTGGCAATGGTGATCATAAACTGCAGGTAAGCTTCTCTCACCTGCACACAGCAAACAGGGTGTGGGTGGCATTGTGAAGAAAAGGCTTGCTCTCCATCATTTCATAGAATCACAGACTGGTTTGTGTTGGAAGGGACCTTAAAGCCCCTCCAGTTTCACCCCTGCCATGGGCAGGGACACCTTCTGGGTAGTTACCAGCCTCAAAACACACTTTCTGCTTCCCTGTGCAATGCAGCTCTGGCATTCTGAGTTAGAATTCCTGCTTGAGGAAAGAGAAGGCTCTGTGCTTTGAGTTACTCTGTGGGAACAGTGACCCCTACCAGCCAAAATCCCAGGGTAAACAAGGCAGGTTTGAGTTCTCAGAAAGTAACACCATGAATCTTCTAAACTCTGGTTTTGCTGTCTGGGAGAAGCTCTGTCTGAGACAGTTCCCAGTGATACCTTTGCTTTATTCCTGATGGGATATTTGGCTGCTGAGGGAGTGCTGATCCCTGACATGGCAAACCCTGATGCTACCTGTTCTTCTCTCACACTTTCCTTCCCCACAGACCTTGGGAAGCAGATGAACACAGTGACTGTTGTGAAACTGAGTCTGGGCACTTACAGGACGATGATTTGTGGTTTTGAGACCTTAATCAGGCCAGACTCCCCCAGGCCCCAGGAGGAGCTTTGCCAAAGGATGCTGGACTAAGCACAGGGGGAGTTTGGGTCATCAGAGCTGGGCTCATTGTCTGGGGGCACTGAGCTGGTAAATAGCAAATAAAAAGAGATTGTGTCTCCTCCTTAGTCATTAGGGTTAAAAACACAGCCTCGGCCGCGCTGCTTTATGGCTTCAAATTAAAGCTGTATCGGGCAAAACTGCTCTTCTTTTGCTAATTTAGGATTGTCTCTGCACTCTACCTGATTTTCTACTTCCTACAAGTCGATCTATGCCTGCCCTTCATGCAGCAATGCACGAATACCCCCTCTCTTCTGCTGTAACTGCTGCTGGACAGGTGGCACTTGTGGGGCAGATTCCTGGACCAGCAGCTCTGCAGTTCCCAACTCAGCTGCACTGAGATGGTTTCCACACCTTCTGGGCACCTTTATGAGCTGCCAGCTCCTGATACAAAACAGTCTCACATAAGTCTCACAGAGCTGTATCTCAAGGGTGTTATATATGAGAATATAGTCAAACACACTGAAGTAAGAAGCAAACTCTTCCCACTGATGTTTTCATCTGCATTTACAACCACAAGACAAAAGAGCCTCAAATGCTGATTGTTGTCCCTCTGTTTTCCCTTCCATTCTTGTTAGGAAAATTGGTTTGATGTTGGGCTGCAGATAGTCTTTGTTAGCATGACATAATTGAGGAAAATACAATGTACTAAAGCAGTATTTTCATCTTGGAAACGGATAAATTGTCTGGCTCTGTTTGCAACAGCTTTCTGTGTATTTACAGAAACAGTGTTCTTGCAGAATCAGTGTTTTTGCCCTGAGCATTGGCAGAGAAAAACAGCTAGAAAATCATCTTGCAAATTTTGTGCAATTTTAGGGAAAGGGGAGAGTAAGTGGCAGCAGATTCTTACGAGCTGAGATTCTTTCTGTGAACTTGTCCTTCAAAACTAGAGAGTGTTTAAGCTACAAAACATGATTTTATTTTCCCATAATCTTCCTTATGAATTCACCAGTTCTGGGAAGGCTTGATATTTGTACAGTTGTCCAGTCCTTTTGCAAACTTTACAATATTTTGGCATGAGGAAAAGAATGCAGCAATGAATGTCACAGTCTAATTCTCATTGTTACACACCATGAAGGTTCATATATTGGAGATTTCCAAAGCACAGGGATAAGTAATAAAGATGTTTTAGTGGCACATAGTAAATAAATGACAAGGAGTACTTACTCTTTGATAGTTGCCCCCATTAAAGTAGTAATCCCTGGATGGCATTCCCAAGCTTGGCTGGTCAATCTGAAGGAAAATACATTTCCCTGGTTAGTGATCAACAGGAACTGGGGTTGTCCAAAGGAATCCTTACAAGGAAATGCTGCATGTTCTTCCCTTCCAGTGTTGGAATGACTCTGCTGCCAAACAATCAGAGAATTTCAGCTCTCTAGGAACTAGGGAGGGATGGAAGGTACAATTTTGTCTCTGGATTTTTAGGTAAGGACAGGATGGATCTTAGTGTGGGTTATTGAGTGAAGTCTTTTAAATAACCATTGAGATCTAAGAATAAATTTAAGCAACTTAGAAAAGCTGCTTGACTTGATGAGGGCTGGAGTTCTTACAGAACCATTCATGAACAAACTCTGAAGTATTATTTACATATTTTAAACCCATGTTTTCCTGCTTCTTATTAAACCTCACCATCATCTTGTAAGTCACAAGAATTTATGGCCCTTGAATCAGCAAAGTTCCATTGATTTTTATTTCTTTTACTGAAACAAAAATTATGCTGCCATAAAACATTTCCCAATATGTCTTTGGGACAGGTCTGTCACTGGGGGTACAGAATGGTTGCCTACATTTTGCCAGTGTGGTGCAATGGAAAGCTCATCTGTCTGAAGTGTAAATAAGTATCCATTACTGGATACTGGCATATAAATTTATATTCTGGCATATAAATAACTCCTGTAATCCTTTCTTACATAAATGATGTGTCTGCTGGAGTCCCGGTCATCATTCCACACAAACATGTCGATGAGGACACGTTTGTTAAACCTGGAGTTCATTATGGAGAGTTTCTCTTCCATGCTCCAGCTTGGCTCTGGGAGATAAAAGGAAAATTAAACATCATTTATCCATCTGGGTGAGGACTGGTGGAAATTGTACAGTTTGCTGCCCTGAAATTGTTTAGATCTATTTATATTTACATACATGAGTGTGTTAAATATGTGTGAAACTCTTTTTTTATGAAGAAAAACTGAAAATGGAGGGTTTGATTCAATGTCAGCAGCCTCTCCAGTGCACTGAGTAATTCTGGCTGTACATTCCTGAGCCCTGTCAGGCCCAGCATTACCTTTGGTCTTATTCCAGTCTGCAGAAGCCACTGGCCAATCTCCAACCATCCTTAGGGCCTCAAGCAGAGGCAAAGAATCTCGTTGCTCTATGAGACCTGAGGGATGAAAGACAAATGTTATATTCTTTTCATAGGGAAAAGAAATTAAGAGAAATAGGTAATGGGCCTAACAGTTTAAATATGAAACTGAATTTGTCACAGCAAAAATAAGAGAGACCATGAAACCATCTGTCTCCTGCATTAGTTTTCAGAAAGGTAATGGAAATACTTCCATGACTCCAGTACTGATTTTGGCTGAACTGGGACAGGTTTGTGCATTCTGAAGAGAAGGCTCTGTGTCCACACCAGGGGTAGGTATCCAACCTCCATCCTTTCCACATCCCAAATGTGTAAATGGAGCCTTAATGATGTACCAAAGCATCTTCATCCATCTAAAGGTGAGTTTTCCAGGCAATGCCACATGGATGAGACAGATATTGACTGGGCTTTTGCTTAAAAACACATTGGTACTTTTGTACATTTGGTATTGAACAAGAGAATCAATGGAACAAGAGGAGACTCACTCTCATTCATGCATGACTTGTAAAGGATTTTAGCTTTCTGAAATGCCACTCTGTCCCCTTGGTCTGAAGTCTCCAGCACACCTGGGGAAGGAACCATTGCAATGAGATTTCTGCCCTGGAGAGCTTTGATCCTTTCACAGAAATCCCTGAGGATTATGACAAACAGGGTTATGATAAACACTTGTTTCTGTGGGCTGCAATTACTGTGAAACTGGAGAGCTCTTTAGAGGAGCTATTAATGGAAGAAGTGTCAGGAGGAAGGATATGCAGGCAGCTTGTCCTGCTCCTTTTGAAGTTAAAACCAAATCACCTATGGCTGATTTTTAGTGGGAACAGGATGTTCCCACAAAATGGGTGTAGTAAGAGGTGTAGAGATTAAAGGACTAGAGAGAAAAAAAATCACAGCCAAAACATCTCTGAAGTTTATTTCTCTGTATAATGTTCAATCAATAACCTCTGAAATTAAACCCAAGTGCAGAAGGATGGAGTAGCTCATTCCTACCTTTCAGGATGATCTCCAGCTCGTCTCTGAGGATGTCAAAGATGCTGTACCTGGAGCTGGTCTCTGGGATGACATGCCTGTTCAGCCACCCCCCACAGGCATACTGGTAGAAATCCTTGCAGGGGTCAGCTGTCGGGTCCATGTTCTGGATTATTCTGGCAGCTGGGTGTCAAAATTGCAGAGCTGAGTTCCACAGCCTGCCCAGTCACCTCGGGGACTGCAGAAGGCAGTCGAGGAGCTGCTTGGCAAGACTCATTCTCATGTTTTAAGACTTGAAGAATTGTATTTTCTGCTTAAAAATGCGTGGAAGCAGCTGAATGGCAGAGCAGCTGTGCCCCAGCACAGTGCCCTGAGGGGTGAGAGTGCTGCCCTCTGCCCACCTGGGCTCCAGCTCAGCCACCTGCCCGAGCAGCCAGAGCTTCCAGGGGGAACTGGGAATATCTGTGCTGCAGTCTCACCTCCTCTGAGGTGTAGATGCCAAAAATAAGGGAATGGCCCATGTGTTGAATGAATTCTCTGGGAGAAAATTCAGTCTAAAGGGATTTTTTTTTTGTACTTACAGACACACAGACTGTTGGTCAATCCATGTTCTCGTGGCTCAGGCCAGAGACATGCTGGCTACCCTGGCAATTTTCCTGTGCTAATTCCTTATGAATGATACTCCTTTCCCAAGGGGAAACCTTTTCAACTCCTTCAGCCTCAAAGCCTGAACTGTCTCTAATTCAGGCTCAGCACATAAAACATCCCCTGTGCAATAACCACCCACAGTGACCCCCTTACCTGCTGTGACACATCCAGGGGTGGTGCAGATGTTGCCTGAGTTGGTGCCATAGTGAGTTCCTGCAGGGAGAGGAATAAACCAGATGGAATTGGTTGTTTTGGAAGGAAGCTGCTACCAAAGCCACTCTCCAGAGCTCAGTCTGTGACAGCTCTGCTTGGTTTGAGAGCAAGTGGGTGAGTGTCAGTGCCAGTCAAAGATATCAAATGCCAACAGTGAAATCTTTTATCTGGAGATTTATGAGGAAAATTTATTGGCAGCAGCATCACAACTGTCTTCACAGTGAGTTTTAACTCTCCTGGAAGGAGAATAAGACCATTTTTTTTCCTACCTGCTGCTTCCACAGACTTTCTGACACAAACAGAAATTACAAGATCCATTTCTAGACAATCTATTAAGATGCTCTGGGCATCTGAACCTTTCGTGATCTTCAAAGTCACTTTGACTGAGAGGTTTAAACAGGGGGCAAAAAGCCCAGAGCTGGATTTCTGCTTTCCCACTGCTTTGAATCACAAAGTTCAAATTAGGGAAAAAAAAAAAGATTTTTACTTCTCAAAGTTTGTGTGTGTTGAGAAGGGGGGGCAGGTCCCAGACTTGTATTTGGTCCCAGTTTCAGATTTGCCCTTCAAGGTTTGTTCTTGCTGCTGAGCAGAGGTTGTTCCCTAATCAGGAATGTTTAGGGCTGATGGAATAGTGCAGGAAGGAGGAGACTGTGGATCTGTGCTCCAGTCTGTTCTGCTTTGAGATGGGCACAGAAAAGGTGAGTGAAGTCCTATCCATGCAGTTAATTTTCTATTTTTGAGTACTCAGTCTTTGTTTGTGAAGTTCTCCCAGTGCAGAAGATGCACAACAAGCTGTGGATGTCTCAGTTTTGGGGGTTGAAGTCAGTGCACTGTGTGTTGGGCAGGGCTCCCTCCTGGGCTGTTCCCCACAGAACTGCAAGGGGGGGTCTCTGAGCCCCCAGACTGAACAATGGCCTTGGCCCTGGGAAAGAGGAAATTAATTTTGCTGGTTTAATTTCCCATTTGTGAAACTGGACTGGCTCAGTATCCACTTATGTTAAATAGTCATCGATGTGGTATCACACTGGAAAACAAAAACTTGATACTTTCCAACAGGATTAGCCATTTTTTAAATCTCTTTTTGATCCTTACAGTGGGATGTTTGCAGAAAAGAGTTACTAAAAAATTCCTTTCAATGGCAGTAAGTGCTTTACATGAGAGCAAACAAGATTACAGTAATTCAGAGAGAAATAAAACAGTGGGGAAGAAAAGAGGGCTTTGAAGTTCATCAGTGGAAGCGACATAAAAAGCCCCCACTGAGATGGGAAATGTAACATTCAGGGCTCAGCTGAGCTGGTCCTGCTGTGGAGAGAACATCTGCATGAGAATAACTGTGTGGCCTGTGCTTGGTGTCTGGCAACCTGAACATGGGATGAGCAAAATATGTGTAAAAATGTGCAGGGGTTTTTTTTGTGTGTGTGCTTGTCTTAGGGGTTTTTTTTTGTACTGGATGAAGCTAAACCCAATTTTCGCAGTTTCCTAAACTCTCTAACAATTAAACAATTAACAAAATTAAACCTAAAAGCAGTGGGTATTTCCAAGAAAAAAACAGAATATTTTTGAGAAAAGAAATGAGTAGCTGAAAGGCAAATGGAAATTCTCCATAAGGGGCAAAGTGAGGGAACAATAGCTGTACTGCAGGAATGCTGTGTTCTCTCATTGTTTCTCAGCCACCAGGCAGGACNGGCAAATGGAAATTCTCCATAAGGGGCAAAGTGAGGGAACAATAGCTGTACTGCAGGAATGCTGTGTTCTCTCATTGTTTCTCAGCCACCAGGCAGGACTCAAGTGAAGCCTTTTTTTTCTGTTTTATTTATTTTTTAATCAAAGCTTCCTTTTTTAGTATAACCTGACAGTGTCTAAGTTCAGTTTCTGGGTCCAGGGGAGCTGTAACTGAGCTGGATGAGCAGGGGAGCCAGAGCTGGAACCTGAGGCACATCCAGGGCTCTGAAACTGCCACGAAACCAGAACAGGAGAAAAGGCAGCTGAGGGGCTCTCAGTTTACCTTGAAAAGTGAATCCTTTGTTCTTCCCTCACTTATGTCCTTTCTTCCTCAGAACCTCTCCTGACACAGAACAACCTGACTGTAGAGAGGTGACCAACCCTGCCCTGTTCTGCTTTGCAATATATTTGTCAGATCTTGCTCACTTGGCTGAGCCTTTGTCACCTGCACCTTCAAATAACTAAAAACAAGGTAAAATGCACCTTCTGAAATCTCAGTTAGACAATTCTGCATTTCACTTTCTCAAGCTACTTTGCTAAAACAGCAACTTTTGAGTATAAATACAGATGTTTCTCTGTTTATTTTCTTCCCTGGTTCAATATTGCTGACAGGTTGAGTTACAATGACACAGAGGCTCCTTCTTTGACATTCATTTCGCTCTGATACAGCATCATCAGAGAACTGATCAGGAAAGATAAGCTTTAATGCAGATAAATAAAATGACCTTGGATGGGGGACTACTCCAAATGGAAGAAAATGAGGGGAATTAAGCACTCCAGATGCCACTTCAGGGGTGAACTGCACACCTGAAAGATGGCAGAGCTTGGACATGCTTCAGACCCCTCTGGAATGACTGTGGAGAATGTTATTGTCTTAATTTGTCTTTACAATAAGCCACTGAGCACTGTCACATTTCCTGGCCAGCAGCAGGAGGTGAGAATGGCTCCTGAGATGTGTGGAGCCCTGCACTCCCCTTCAGCAGCTTATCTTTTGAATGACAAGGGTTTTTAAAATACAAATTGCTTTTCACAGCCTTATTGAAGCTCCTTTTTAGACAACAAAAGCAGATCAAATGGTTCTGGAGCTCACAGCTTGTGTTTAGTGCTTCCCCACTGCACGTTTGAGGAGCACAGATGGCTGGGGATGGACACATGGGAACAATTAGAGCCCCAGTTGTCACCAGGCTCAGCCACAGCCTCTCTCACAGCACCACTGACCAGTTTAGATATTGCTCCTCAGCAGCAGCTTCTTGCAAACCTGTTATTCAAGTGCACAATAATCACATTCACAGCGTAGGAAATGCAGGAGGAAAACGTGGGGTTTGGAACTCTACCCCCAGAAAAAGATGCTGTTTAGTTCAGGGATTGTATTTCTGTTTGTTTGTGGCCCAGAAGGACAGAGCATGACCTTGAGCTTCCTAAGAGCCAACAGTGACAACCTGTGAGGATGGAGACACACAAAAATAAATATCTGTGGAAAAAATGTGAATCTGACTTCTGAGAAGTAACTTGGAAGCCAGAAAGTCAATAAAATAACAAGACATTCCAGGAGCAGCAATTAGGTGAGGATGGAAGTTGTCTGTAACTAAGTTTCCTGGAGCAGTTGCTGGCTGATGGAGGTGTCAATAAGTGGGGAAATGTTCCTCAGACTGTGACCTTCCCCACAAGTGCTGAGATCTGGAGTTTGGTCAATATTTGTGGATGTAGCTGAGAGGGAGCTGTGACCAGGCTCAGGGATGGACGTGTGGGAGTGATGGAAAGAGTGAGAGTGGGGTGTGTTCACATCCAAACCCCAGAGCCTTCAGTCCTGTCTGCTCCCTTTCTGTGATCACCTAAATATCACTCTATTCTTCCTATATTTTCTTTTACCTTATTTAGGTGAGGTCTTTTGGGTATGAAAACTTCCTTGGATGTTAAAAATCTCCAAACTGCTTCTAGAACTGTAAAACTGCAGTGCTGTGAGAGCTTCAGTGTTTTTGTTGGCTGGGGATACAGATAAAAATCCCAGTCAGCACTACAGAGCTCCAGGAATTATTGCTGTACCCAGAGGCCTGTTTCATGCACCACAATGTTCTTCTGAGAGCTATATACAAGCAGAACAAAAATATTCTCCCTGAACCACAAAGCCTATATATGCCTTTCCATGTAAAAAAGAGGGAATATAAGGCAGCACAGATAATCCTTTTATTTTTTCTAATTTAATTTCTAATTACTTGCTAAAGAGAATTATTTTTAGAAGCCTGGGTAGTGTCACTCTGATCAAGGATGTACAAAGATGAAGTGGCTGATCTGAATCTGCTCTTAGAGAACAATCCAGCATCTCATTCACATTTCAAAACTGACATTTGAGTGAAATTGGAAATAGAAGAATCCCAGGATAACACAATTGGTTCTATCACACAAATGCTGCTTAGCTATGCTGGTTTTTTTCCATGTTCCTGTGTAGGATTTTTGTTACACAGCTTTGAGCCATAAGTGCTTTTCCCTTGGTGAGCCTGAGCTTTTGGCTGAGCATTGGGAATGGGCCCAGGTTCAGCAAAGCAGAACCAAGGGGAGCACTGGGACAAAACTTCTCAAGTCCAAATAAATGTTTCTCCTGCAGGAACAGCCTGGAGAGCTCTTAGTGTCTCAATTTTAGACCTGAACGGGGCATGCAGACACTCATCTAAAAGGCTGAAGTTCTTCTGCTCCATTCCCACCTGGAATTTCCTAAATCTTCTCCCCAGACCTCGGGGTCCCCTGGTGCAGGGGATGAGCTGCACAAAGTGGCTCTGGGTCAGAGCTGGACACCCTCTGCTGGGGTGGGAGAGACCAGGACAAGCTGCACACCAGCCCTGCAGTGCCTTGCACTCACTGCCCGGGGATGTCTGAATCTGGGAAACACCTCCAAGGAAAGTTTAATTGCAGATACAAGACTGCAAAATATTGAGATTTTAGACCTGTTTTCTCACTGGGGAGCCTGCCAGTAAAGAAATGTTGTTAGCACTGGCTTTACAGGCAAAGACTCTTCCTGTGGGTTTGGATGAGACCAGCCTTTGGCCAAATATTAACACCTGAATTCTGGAATCTCTGGAGCCAACAAACAAGATGCAGCACAGATTTCTCAAATCCTTTATGCATTCAGGCAGTAAAACCCTGCATAGCTCAGTATCTGATACAGAAACTCCTCCTCAAGTACCTTGCTCTGAGGAATTTTTTTCCTCACGTCTCCTGAGCTAAATAGAATAAACTTTCTGATGAACTTTATGAATACCAAATACTCAGATTTCATCTAATGCTCAACTGCTAGTAGCAAAAGGAGGAAACAATAAAAAGGCTTTTTCCATGAGTTATTGCCCAGAATTGTGCAGTGTTTCCCTCCCAAGTGTTGAAAATGCAGTTCCCTGCAGCAGGGGATGCAGAGACTGTCAGGAGACAGCAGTGCCTGGCTCCAGTTTTGCCATTCCTACTTCAGTTTCATTCTCCAGTGTTTTAGCAAAGATGTGAATCCAAGAGGCTTTAATGGAAATGACAAACACAAGGCAGTGCTGCTCCCAGTCTTTTGGTGCTTCACAGGATTTTAAAGTGGGACTTTGCACTTGGTGTCCTGCTGGGAAACTTCACTTTTAGTAAGAGTGCTCTGCAGTTGAAATATTTAGGCAAAATACCTCAAAATGATGTGCCTCAATGGCAGGCTCCTGGCAAGACATTTGCATTAAAGTCACTGAATCAAAAGAGATCCAACTGCCTCATGGAATATTTAAGAAGTTCCCTTTTAAAGCATGGAGTATTTTTAAAGTTCCCAGCAGCAAGTGGCATCTTTTTAAAAAGCTTTCACATTGTAATAAGCAATTTCCCCTTTAGGGATATTGTTTTTAAAAGTGTTTTGAAGCAGCTGTTTCTTTAACAATCCCGACAATGATGAATCTTGGCTTGTGCTTCTACAAAATAAGGAAATATCCATCCTTACACACAGACACACACCTTCCCTCTAAAACAGCTTATCACCTTTGCCAAAACAACGTTGAACTCCATAAAATGCATAGACTTCATTAAAAAACATAAATTATTACATCACATAATTTAAAAATTAAGTAAAATCCAACATAATCTCTGTGCACGAGCTGGGAACAAGGCAGAGACAGCCACGTCCCTCTCAGAGGTGACCTCACTGTCCCCCCTGGATTTTTATTTTCGGTTAGCTCTGCACAACAAGACTTGTCTGCTGTTTGCAGAGGGAAGAGGGGAGTCATTCCCAGGTTCCTTACCTCTGCTGCTGGCATACAGGATCACCAGGGCGACCGCAGCACAAGTCATGAGGAGCAGCAGGACAGCCAGAGCCAGTGCCACAAAGCTCCAGGGCTTCTTCCCAGACTTGGTCGATTTTTCCACAATATCCATTTGGCTTTCTGATTTCCCCATTATCGTAACTCTAAAGTGGGGTGGGGAAGAAAAAATTAACAGCGCAGCTAAATCAGCGTAGGGATAAATGCAGGAGAAAGCAGGGAGGAAAAGGGAGCAAAGAGAGAAAGAAAACTTGCAGATTATTACATGTATTTGTCCATTTGATTGTCCACAGATTTGCCAACCTCATTCTCCATCTCCCGTGCCCGTGTCTGCGCTCGGGGGGGCTGTGCTGGGCTGTGCTGCCCCGGGCTCTCAGCGGTGCAGTGACAGAACTTCAGGAGCCTCTTTGGGAAGTAGGGAAAAGTCTCATGACCAGGCTGGGCAACTCCTTTCTCCCAAACAGGGAAGGAGGGGGAAAACTGCCGCCTTCCACTCCCCACTTCGAAAGTGTCGCGCTGTTGTGAAGCGGCTCAGCGGCTCCGAGCAGCTCCCGGAGCTCCGTCAGCAGCCGGGGAACGCAGCCAGCGATCCTTCCAGGTGCCTCGGAGCGGCCGCTGCTCCGTGTCCAGCACGGGCGGAGATTGTGGAGGGCAGGAGGCTCCCGGGACAGGTGGGAGCTCCCAGGTGTGCAGG
>VYZS01095190.1:36034-66196 GCA_013400695.1 Neodrepanis coruscans | reverse complement strand
GCCCTCCAAAAATCTTATAACTCAGAAAATTCTCTGACAATAGTACCTATCTGATCTTGAGTTTTCTGGATGGGCCATAAGGCTGACTCTTCTGTGCAAACTATAAAAGGAGCAAATCTTGGGTGCCTACAGCTGAAAAAAATCAGTGCAGCTTCAGCTGGCCAGGGCAAAACACCACAGGCTGCAAGCACAGCCCAAAGAAGCCTCGTACACAGCAGTGCTTAGGAGAAGCCCAATGTTCATTCACTCCCACCCCACAGCTGTGGATGCTTTCAGGACTCTGCCCAAAACCTTCCAAGGAACACAGCTTCATAGCACTTCTCCAATTGACAGTGTCCATGTGGGAAATGTCATCAGATGGAAACCAAGCCTCTGGCTTGCAGGTGCTTTTCTGACTGGACCTGGATTGTTCTTCATGCTGGCCAAAATTCCATGGGCAGGATGTTATGTATGACCTGCTTGAGAGGGGGCATGATGTTCATTATAAGTTCCCATCAGGCTGAATGAAGATACCAGTCCAACATGTCAGGGAGCTCTTTTTGTTATATAGTCACCTTCCCTCCGACAACCAGCCAACTGTATCATCATAGAAGTGTTGGCTAACAAGGTCTCAATTTTTATAACACACCTTGACAAGCTCCCAGTTCTCACAAAAATCTTTAGTACAGAGTACAGGGTAGAATATGACAGCCTCACTTTGACAAGACAAAACAAGAGAGATGAGAAAGAAGATGAGAAGGGAAGGGGAAAGAGAGAAATAAAGATCAGAAAGAGAGAAAGAGAAGTGTTTAGGTCCCGTGTTGGTCCTGCTGCTGTGGATGGTCCAGATCTGAGGTTCACAAAGGGAGAGAACAGAAGGAAAGAAAGGGAAGGAANTTTTGAGCCCTCCAGGCAGTGAGTCTGAGGTGGATTTGATGCAGGGGCACTAAGCACGAGCCTGAAGGTGGAAAAGGAAGTTGGCTCAGAAAACGCTGCCCTGCCTTCACAGAACCTTCCCTTCTATTAACAACTTCCCTGTTGCAACAGTCAAAAGGCTTGAGACAAAACATGCTTATGTCCTTATGCCTGGTCCTCCACACAGGATTACCCTCGAAATTATATATTTTCTTCTGCTGCATGAGGTAGCAACCATAAGCAGAAAAAAATGAACTGTTGCACCGCAGGTGAAGGGAAAAAAAGTGAAAGAGTCACAGAGAGGATAGAGAAAGATATCATACCCAACTTGCTATACTGTAAGAAATACCAGCAATTCAGTTTAGGTTACAAGCATATGTAACCATATGCACGCACAATGCAAGGGGCATTTAATCTAGTGCCCTTTTCCCAGTAAACTCCCTGTCTCCAAACCTCACAGGAACAGTTCAATAACACTTATAGCTACATTACCAAAGGACAAAAGCATGTTTGTCTGAGATTTTTTCCTTTCTTTTGCCTTTGAGCTTATCAACCATTAAATAATTTCCAAAGCAACAAAAGGGTTGTCTTAACTACATTTATATACAGTCTTGATGTTATATATTAATATACAATACCATTTTATAGAAGTTTTCATATGAACCATATTCTGGAATGTCTTTCTGCATTAAATAATACATAGTAATACTTCAAACAAGTTTTAAGCAATTCATTTTTAATTCAGATGTATTCTAAGTGATCAAGGTCAAAGCCTCCATTTAAAAACAACACCCGGACATACTTTTAAAAAGGTATTTTAAGGTAGTTGCAGCACAAGGTCTTCAGGACATACACTGTGGAGGGTTGGTAGTGATATTTTCTTTCTTTTAGGCTTGCAAAAGTAGCCTGTGCTATAGCTCAAAAAATGCAGCATTATAGAACACTATAGAAGGTAGCAGGGATCGTTAGAGCATCTATTGTGATTCTCAGTTTCATCCAAATACCCTGATGCTACAGGTATACATCGCTCCTCTAAAAGTAAAATTATGGGGCACTCATGGAAAACAAGATGGAGCTATGTATCATCTCCACCTGACAGCTCTCCAGTGTCTGATCCTGTTTGGCAGATGTTGCAGGTGACCCCAGCAGCTGAACCTCCCTGCCCATAAAAAGATGGAACACCAACCAACACCCATCTGACACTGGAGGGAAATTTTTTTGCTGCCCATTGCCCAAAGCATGTGAGCAGGGTGTGGTCATCAGGCATCTCAGAGGATCCTTGGTGCCAGCATCGAGATACCCCATTCAATTTTATGCCTATGAGCACTGAAAAATGTCACATGCTTATCAGCAAAGTCAAAAAAGCAGTGCTACTATGAGCTTCCCTGCTGTGTTCAGGTGCCCCCATACACTAACAAAGTTTCTTCACAACTTCCAAACAGGCCAGTGGAGGAAGCTGAAATCTTCACACTTCCTTCAAAACTGGCTTTCAACATGGGCAAAAAAAAAATGTTTAGGGCAACAGATTGTCAACCACAGAAAAACACCTACAGCCTGATTTCCTCCTTTGCTCCTACTGGACTCCTGGTAAACCAATCCAGCTGCTGTGGAGGTAGAGGATGAGGACAGGACCCTGACATAAGGACTACTGCACCAGCAGTCATCTGCGCGCCCCCTTTGCTTCACCTGTAGCACTCCAACACTCCAGGCCTACTCCTTTTGTCCAACTACGCTGCCAGCAGACACGACTTCCCAGTTCTGGGAAGAAAGATAAACAAGAGCCCCTTTTGCATGGTGTGGCAGTAGACTAACATGGAGGTGCCACATCAGCAGCTGCTTCCCCAGCAAACCAGTGATCACATGAGTGAATTTGGTCCTGCTGGGGTGCCACCACTCCACTGTGCACCTTTGCAATGCAGCTTTGGAAATGGGTGACTGTCTGCAGACTGCCTGTAGCAGCCCCATGCCAAATGGGATCTACATTAATTTAACAGAACATAACTTTTTTGAAATCAACAAGTTCCCTTTCAATAAGTTCCAAGAGAATTTGGCCTTATTTCAAACTATGTTTTGCTTATTCTAGCTCTTCCTGGAGAAGGAACTCCTAACTAAGGCATTGTAAATTTGTTTTCTTGCCTAGGTACATTAGTACTTCAAACCCAGCTGAAGACAATAACAGTTAAAGTATATAGATTTAACAGCTGAACTCCACCCAAGTGCTTTTATTTTCTGTGCTATTGAGACCTTATCCATTCCTTGATCTCTGTGTAGACTTCTCCATCAATATTTGAATATAGACAAAAAAAAAAAAGAAAAAGCAAACAAAACAAACATAATTGGAGGCAAGAAGCGGAGGGTGTAAGTACAGGAAAATGCTTAATTTTAGATGAGTGCTTGGCTCAGTGTGCTAATCTGCTGTTCAGTAATACTTATTCATGCTGAGAGTATTTCACTCACCATTAGCCTCAGTGCTGCAAACCCCTCTCCTGACATAGTATCTCACTCTGTGAGAACAGGGGTGGCAGAACAAGGCTTTCATGATTTATCTGCCTTCCTTGTAGAGCTGCCACAAAAAGCTGCACAGGTTGCATTGTTTTCCTTGTGTTGGCATGACTGGGACTGGTCAAGAGTCATGATACATTGGCGCAATTAAGTGCCCATCTGCACCTCTGACCAACTAATTAGGCTGGGGACACATTAATTAGACTGTTGAGCTGAACAGCAGCTTGGGAGCTGCTTGCATGCCCCAGACAATTGTCCTGGCTTTCTAACCAGGGCAGCAATGATGAAAACACTGGTTTATTTACTTATTTTTGTGTTTTGATTCCCCTGAATATGTCCTAAATTACAGACCCTGCTTTTTTTTAATTGGATTGAGTTGGGATTTTTTATTTCTTCCTAAATACAGATAGGATAGAGATCTAGGGATCACTGAGTGAAGGAGACACCTCATTTGTTGTAGGCTGGGGGTTTTGGTTTGTGCTGGACACAGTAGACTCGAAGACAACAGTGTGTATTCAGATATCTCAGCAGTAAAAGCTACATATAAAGCTGATGAAAGGCTCATATTAATTTGTATGAGTTAGGAAACGTGATATTTTGGTAAGAGATGGTACCAGAGTGAAAACCACTGAATATTCATTATCAGCAATGTATTTGTATTTGTTCTGTATTACAAGCTGTATTTGTTCTGCTAATGTATTTTTCAGCTGTGCCAGGGAACACAACCAACACAACCAACAAAACTCAGTAAGGTGTCATGAAGGGTTAATTTGACCCCCTGCATTTTGCAGGCAGGCCCTGCCCCGGCAGCTTTCCCGCTGTGTAGCTCCACAGCTCTCAGCCTGTGACAGGTGACAGAAACACAGAGAAAAAAAATGCAAGTGATAGCCCCAGGTCAGGATAGTGCCGGCACTAATCTACGTTGGCTAAACCCAGCTCAATGTATGTGCAAATCAGCTAGTAAATTCTATGCCTTCCAGTTAGGACTTCACAAGCTCATTTGCATCCACTCCTCCAACCTATCCCCTTCCCTAGTACCGCCAAGAGCTCCACAATACATCTTCAAACAGACAGCACCTAAAATACTAACGAAACACTACAGCCTTACTGCACCTTACTGCTCCCCAGGTCAACCGGCGAGCATGCCCTTTGGAAGGGGCAGCGGGATCTCACTTTAATGTACGCACAGGGAAAATGAGTAAGCGGCTCTTAGCTGGATAAATTGTTGCAACATCATCATCAAGCCCTGCAAGAGGAAAGTAAAGCAATGAACATCAAGGTTGGGAGGGCTGTACAGGCATTAAACACACAAAGCAATATACTCGCCTGGGTGAAACTTCAAAATGCCACAGATAACAAACAGCAGGCAGCAAATCAGTCCTTCAGATAGCAGGAGAAACTTTTGAAAAACAGTCATTAATTTGGCTACCGTGATGAATTCCTCCATAGTGAAACCATCAACCCACTTCACTGCTTCACAGATTCATTGCCTGGGAGGCCATGAAGAACATTGTGATAATTTAACCTGTCTTCCTGTGTAAGACTTCAGCTACCAGCAATCTTTTATAATGCCTTCAGCTGGTAGGAAAGGGGTGGTTTTAATGAAACAACATCTTTCATACCTTGTTGTGCAGCTGTTGCCTCCCTCCATTTCTTGTGGGGAGCCTCCTCCCAACTTCCCACGCTGGCAATGGAGCAAAAGTCCAGCAG
The DNA here is from genome assembly GCA_013400695.1 of Neodrepanis coruscans. Taxonomy (NCBI): domain Eukaryota; kingdom Metazoa; phylum Chordata; class Aves; order Passeriformes; family Philepittidae; genus Neodrepanis; species Neodrepanis coruscans. The sequence goes on along the minus strand of VYZS01095190.1, from coordinate 61,090 downwards.
CAGAATCACAACTGGCCCCATTTTGCTTTCCTTTTGTATTCAGAGAAGTACAGATGCATCCCACCAAAAGACATGCTCAGAATAATAAACCTGTTTGTTACCCAAATAGCTGAGCAGGTTACAGATGCCAGATGCTCATATGCGTTGCATGGTGCTGTGTATGACTCTCATATTGGAGATACAACCCTTGATTGCAGCAGTGTAGTTTAAGGCACACGTGTGCAGGGTTCAGGGGTGTCTGGATCTCCTAATGGTTATCCAACTCCCAGGTAAGCCTAGTTCAATCTTTCTTTCTCCCTTCTCATTCTTCATGTCTTTGAAGTAGCAACTGACATGCAAATTCTGCTTCCCAGATGTGTTTTCAATACTTAGCACTCTTTAAGCTATTCTAGTTAGCTTGATAACATAAAAAAAGGCTTTTACTCACTGAAGCAATGCATCGAGTCTTTGAACAAATCTCCCTTATATGAGACTTACACAACTGAAAATATCAAATGCCCTTTTATTGAGCTGTATTCAGAAGCCCTATTTGGTCGTACTCAAAGATACTGGAAATGTCCATTATGCCTGCCTGTTGATGGCACAGGGAAAGAAAAAAATATTGCTATTTGAAAATATTTCCATCTGGCTTGGGAATTAACAGCTGTACTAGATCCTGACATTTCCTCATCTGTTAGACTGGGATCTACTGAATATCAGTATTTCATGCCAAATTAGAAGTCTCCCTCAGGCCTTTTCTTTCTTAACCACTTTTAATTTTTCACTGGTGAAATTGCCTCTTTTGCTTTCTACCTATTCTGTTTGGCTAAAAACCTTCTGGGCTCTCAACAAAATTTCCTCTCTCCTTCACAGACTGCATCTCCCTTACTCTCTCGGTACTCCGACTAAGTGGCATAAGGCAAGTTCAGAACAATTGTCATCTGCCTGTATCTAGTTCTGATACCGCTACTCTTATTGTAGCCTTGAAGAAGAAGAGCTTGGGGACACAAAAATTCATGGCTTTCCCTGGTTATGGCTTCAACTAATAAAATGTATTAACTCACTTAACAAACCTGATTTGCATTCTTAGTTCATCCCAGCTAAATGAACCATATTTATTAAGCTGTCATAAATGACAGACCACTGTATGGTTTTGCCTTGCTTTTGATATTAAAACCCAATCATACTCACCATTACCAAGCATTTCCTTTTGATGATGTGCCTCTACAGTTCTGCCAGTTGGTATCTCAGTGAAATTGCTTAGTTGTTTAATGTCACTAAATGCAAAATTATGCCAGCAAAGTTGTGTCATGGCTCTACTAATGAAGAAAACTCCACTTGCCTTAGGCTGTATACTGGTAACCAGTGCCACCATAATTCATCACTCAAGACTGAAATATATGTATAAAATGCTGGGAGAGCCTGTATTTCAAAAGAAAATGAATTAAGTAAAAAGAAGCAAAAATAAAATCTAATTTCCTCTGCACTGCCGTCTCACTGTTCACTGCAAGTTCCACTTTAAGTTTTAATTCTGCTTGAGTCTTTTACAGGGGCAGGGGGGGTTATCTCTCATGTGGTCTTTCTAATTCATAGTTAAGATTCAAGTACACACTGAAGCTTTTTCCTGTGTTTGACACTGACAGGATCTGTCTCTCTGTCTCACTCTTTTCCTCTACTCTTCTACCTACACATCATCAAAACAGAAATTTGATTATCTTTTAGATGGCTATTGATCTATTAAATTTGGTTTGAAAGGTCAGTGGAAAGAGACACACAGATGCAGAGCGTGTGTGTGCATGTCCTGTTTCCATAAGAAATCAGGCTTAAAAAATGGAGGTTCTCCACAGAAAATGAGCTACACTTTTGCTCAGAATAACACAAGCACTTGAAACTCGTTTGATTGATGAACATAAAAATTTATCTGTTCGTACTAGCCTTCACTCTGGGTTTTGTAATTCCTCAGAGGTACTTTGAAGTCACTGGATTTACATTCGTTAATACCAATAGCCCATTAACTTCATATTTGTAAGGATGTATGTAAGTTAAGGAGGTAAGAGATCACCTCTAGACCTACACACATGAGCATGGGCATGAGTGTGCACACGTACATGTGTACTCAGGCATCACAGAGGATTCACAGGGAAATGTCACACGTACTGTCCTAAAGGACAGAGACTTGCATCCAAGTCAAGGTCAAAGTTATACCAAATTTGTAAAGTTGGCAAGGGAAAGAAGGGAAGTGTGAACCATTCATTTTTCTCCCTCTCTTTCACAAGCTTGTAATAGTGGCTTTCTGATGGACCATTTGAATTTCACCTCCACCCATCTGAAACTTGGCTGAGGATCTCAGTCTTTCTTAATTACTGCGCAACTCTATTAAAGCTCTCAGTGGAACTGATGAGTGAATGTCCCAGCCAATTTTACTTTTTGCATTTAAAAAAAGCAGCACACACTAATCTATTGAAAATAATTTTTAAGAATTTTAATCATAGCAAATGTGTCTGAACTGTTCTCATTAAATCAGCACTTCCACCTATACAAAGGACAAGACTACAGAAATTGACCTACAAAAATACCACATATTAAAATGGTGTCAGGGGAGAAGGAGCTGGTTAGAAAAAGAGCAATATTTGAGATACCTTCTAGGACAGACATGGAAAGCAAAGATTGCTTCTCCAGACATTCAGATTTATCAACAGCACTTTGATTTCATATTTACAAAGTCAGTATTTGACACAGAGGCCCAGCAGGTCCTGTATCTGTAGAAGTTGGTTAGCCCTTCACAACAAAATAAAGTCATCTAAGACCAAGCTATATATGTTCTTGCTTCTGAAACACATCAAGGACTTCAGTTCACAGCCACTGAACACTGCCAGCCTGTTTATTTAACCAGAATATAATTAATGAGGACTGAGGATAGAGCCTAAGGAAGGCAAGGGACCATGTAAAACAGTGTAAAACAAGGAGCAGAGACACTGATAGAGCTCTGGGAGAGCCATGTAATACCTGTGTGCCTGAGGCTAGACTCAACCCTCCAGCTTCTGGTGCAACTATTTTTAAAATAAGAGACAAGTCTTCATTCAGCCCTTCTTTTAATTAACACACTAAGTGCATGAATATGTGCACACATCTTCAACACTGGCAATGAGACAGAGAACTAGCTCTCACTTCAAAGCTGTGCTGAGGACACTTCAGTTGACATAAAGATTGTTCAGTATTTTTCCTTTGCCTTTTTGTTTTAACACCTGTCAAAGTTTATTTGCCTTCACCAAAAAAAAAGAAAACAAACCCCAGCCACACAACCATCCTCACTCCTCCCTATATCCCTTAGTAATACCAAAACATTTGCTAATGGGGATGATACTGTGGGATAGGCTTTTTACGTCTGTTTTAAGTTACAGCTCACTTTGGAGCAATGCCTTTGGAGCAATCAGGGATACTGTAGCTGAAGTAATTTAAATGGATACCAACTGCAAGTAGCTCAAAAAACACTTTGGGAAGCTGATGAGCAGCACTCTGAGAGAATACGTGTGTGTGTATGTATGTGTGTGTGTGTGTGTGTGTGTGTGTGTGTGCGCGTGCAGTTCGGTCCTGCCCTCTTGCTGCTACCACCCTGTGCTGCACCAACCTGGTCTCAAACCACAGGCACTGCAGCAGGGAGGATGCCTTGCTGCAAGGACTGCCACTGCTCCCTCAGTAACCACCAACTGCATCCCCTGACTTCCAGGGCCTAAAAAAATTTTTCTTCTCAGAGGTCCTCTGCTTAGCAAGGTTTAGTCTCCGAAACAGGAAGCCTACTGGGATTCATTTGGAGCATAGCTGAAATTCAGGAGCACCTCTACTTTCTCCCAGCAGAGTTTAAATAGATACAGAACAGATGGTATAAACATGGCCTGAATGAAAAACAGCTTTACTCTTCAATTTTTCCTGTACTCTTCATGTTTTTGTTTTTTTCCAAAATAATTATAAGCAAAATGAAGGTGGGGGAGGGGAGAGGACGAGAAACACTTTTTAGAGGCTACCACGAAAGAGCATCTGAACAGTACACTAAACCCTCAGCGCAGCAACAGACGCAGCATCAGACACAGTGCCCTGCCACAAGACAGCCTACTTTGGGACTACCTTTCTCATCTGAAGCTGACTTGAAGGGCAGATCCTCCAGCTTGCAGAATACCAGGTGGCCTAGAGAGCTCTGTATTTCTGACAATATCAAACGCTGGAGGAATCTTACAGGAAGGGTCCGGCATTTCTTTTAAACCTTAAAAGTCTTTTCTACAGCAGAGGAACCATATGACTCCAAGCTCTAACCAGAGATGTCATGCTGGACCATTCCACCAAGGACCATATTTGTGGTATGTTCTCATGGTGCCATAGTTTCAACGGAGATTTGTGGTGGGTCACATCTCATCACCTGGTTCAACACCCATCCTGGGACATTTCCTCCCTTAGAGCCAGCAAGAAAGAGTGGACAATACTGGGTATGATTTAACCAAATTTCCATCTTCATTTGCAAAAGCTGAGCCACTGACCTCTTAAAGAGGTGGATAATTTGCCCTCAATATTCATAAATGTCTCCTCATTAAAGGCTGCTTGCTTCAGATCTATAAAATGAGGGCTGCCACTGTATAGGACATATAACAGAGATCCTCAGAGTCCAAGTCTGCTAACAACTTTAAATGTGACATAAGACTCAAGTTTGATCTCCGAGAACTGACAGTCACAACTAATTCATATAGTACATGCTATAGTACATGCACATATAGTCCTCTGCATGCATGACAGCCAGAAAGTTCAGGCTCTGCACATTTCAACAGGCATTTTAAACTTAATAGGCAGCACGTGACATTTCATTAAGATTTTGGAGCTATTGCAGTTTTCATCTGTTAGGAGGTTCATGAGGTATCACAAAACAGAAGCACATATGTGTATTTTAAAACTCAGAAAATCTAATCCACGCCATGAAAGTGGATTCTCTTCTTCCTTATCTCCCTCCTTCACCAAAGGAAATGGAATCACAAAATCAATGTCACTGATACACTGAACAAAAAAACAACAACAAGAAAGCTGTTAATGACTGATCCTAAGAATCGGATTGTGCAAGTAAGTTCTAGTCTTTGAGTTGCTTTTTCTTGTTTTTCTATTGCTTTTTTCAAAAATATTTGTGCTATAGTAAAGCAACAGTAATCCAAAATACTGATTTAGAGTGTATCTATGATAATAACAGCAGATAAAGGGATATTGCACATAAGACTCTGAAGCCCTGGAGATGTTCCTGTTTCTGGTTTCAGTTACCATTCTGATCACCAAAAATGCAGTAGAAATTTGCAGTCACTCATACATACAGAGGTAACTTTCTCAGTGCAAATCTGCAGGGAAAGAGGATGGCCAAAGAAAGGGCTGAAGATTAAACAGGAGACTGCACACTCCTAAGGAAGCAGAACAAAGAGCCTTTTAAGCTTCCTGTTATAATGGACAAAAGGAAGAACCCCGACCCAAGGATGTCAAGCATCAGCAATAACAAACACAGAGTATCTAAGGTATCTAAACTATTAAAATATTTCCTTGCTTATGCACTACTCCTGACATTTCTCTTCATCCCAGGGGTTTGCTAGAGTTGCTGCACACTTGTTCTGCCTGGATGGCTGCCGAAAGACATTCAGTGTTGCAATTCTTTGTTTATCACAAAACCACACTCCTTGCTGGCAACATTTTACAACTCTTATCACGCTGTTCAATCCAGCTACAACTGTCCAAATCCTGTCTTCTCTAAACCAGAGGAGGTCAGAAAAGAAAGAACACGCTATGTATCCACTGCAGTTAACTGCAAATACAACCATTAAGCAAGGATTCAGTTTTATGAAACTGTAGGTTTAGCAAATCCCTAGGCATTTCAGCAGAGCAGAAAAGAAGTGATTAGAATTCAATTTATTTCTCCTATGTTTTTTAAACCATCATTACTCTCGATTCCTGGGGTGGGTTTTGGGGTGGGTTTGAACTGCAAGCCTTTTTTTTTTTTTTTCTGACATAAGAATTCTCAGCTATGTTGCAATAAGCAATTAAAAACAGGAGTTACAGAAATACAAGTTTCTAGAATTCAGTACTTGAAAACAGCTGCCTTAGAGTATTACAGAGCCTCTCCTAATCAATATACTTTCAAATTTTAAAATAAAGCTTTCCTCAAAGCAAAGCTTTTTACTTCAAATGTTAAGAATTGTGCAACTAGCCAAGTACCAAGAAACAAACACCTACATGTAAAGTTCACCTCTGCTCAATTAAGTATTTAATCACCTGCAATTGAATCCCTTTGGATTCCTTAGACTTAATACTTTTGTGCTTTTTCAGTTAGCGTATTTTTCCGAATCAGGTCCCAAGTATTTAAATACGTTCCTTAAGCAAATTTTCCAAGAAACATCTGCAACAATTATTCAAAAAAATTAAGTAAGAAATTACTATTTTGGAATTCAATCAGCAAATTGGCCATACTTGGGAACTAAGCTCCCTTTTATGCTCATGGCCAGCCCTATGTACCTACCATAAGACAAACTGCTTTGAAAGTCCTGTAAGAGTCACTGCTCTTAAATTCTTCAACGTGAGATCACACACTTTACGATGACAACCTGAATTCAAACTATCTTGCAGAATATGATTTTTCACTTTTTTTTCACATCTTGAGGCAGGTCTAGATTTCAGTGATTCAGACCTAGTCAGGGCATGCAGGCACCAATAGGGCAATGCTTCCCAAACTATCAATGCAGTGCCAGCATACTCACCTTTTTGTAATTCTCAAGATAGGAATGCAAATAACCTCCAGTCTGAAACCACTCAGGTTTCTCAGCTTGGGTTTTTTTTTTTTTCAATTAATCATGAAAACCAAGGCAGAAATCTACAGTCCCCTAACCACCTCAACTTAATCCTACTATTTGAGTGTAGTAACTGTACCGAATAGCTACTTTTGTTTTCAGCTTCTTCAGATCTAACGTGTTCATTAAGTCCTGTCTTTAGCTCTTTAGCATTACCAACATAATCAACTTCAATTATTTGTCCTGGAAGACAGCCACCTGCTATTGTACATTCAAACAACAAACATGCAAATAAAACAAGTTTTTATTTTAAACAATGTGACACATCTACACACACTGAGAATTTCTTTGCTCTTTTATCCCAGTTTCTTTCCACTGAATTCCTGTTCAGCTTTTACCTAAACCCTGAGGTTCAGTGATTCAGCACACTAAATTTCTGCACAACCATCAAGTGTTCTAGTGAGACAGAAAGCTGCATTTTTGCAATAGGCTGCTTCCCAGCTAAAAAGTGTTGAAGGAAAAGCAAGATCTGGAATTTCAGTGCCATTTTTGAGATATAATTTGACAGAAATTACATATGCAGGCCTGTAGATGTTTCTGCACATACAGATCTGAATTTCCAGGCTACTAATTGTTTGCTGATTTTCAGATGTCTTTTCCTTCTCCACACTTTCCTCACTCTTTCAAACCACTTAGGCCAAGTTTCTATGTTGCATTCAAGCTTTCAGGAGTGCTCTATGCAGTTGTCCTTTGAAAGATTTTGACTTGACCTTATAACTTCCTGATAAAGTAAAACCCTAGGCATCTGGTTCTTCCCTTTCAGGCGGACATCTCAGCCTGGAATCAGAGAGGAATGTGTGGCTCCTCACCTGAACTCCAGAAGACGACCTGTGGAACAGCGAGATCCATCCAACAAGAGTTAGGAGTCAGTTTGCAGGAGACAGCTCAAAGGGAGTGGCAACTCATCCCACATGAAATCCAGGTAGCAATACTAAGGCTTCATGTTACCCGTTTATCTCAGCACCTCATCATCCCAGTACTATAAAGTATGTGACCTTCCTTGAGATGGAAGAGCCTGAGGCTCTTTTAACCAAATCCTGTTGATATTTCTGAATTACATGTGAGCATATGCTGTGTGCATGCCCTCCCCGAGCTTGTGAACACATCCCTGTGCTCCATGTGTATAGGTGCTCCATGCGTGCCCATGAGTCCCCATTTCAACCCCATGCTTAGGTGCTTCAGTGTGATATGATGAGCAGAGTGAAAAAAGACTTGTGAAAGGGGACTGTGGGATCGAGAAGAAATGTTTTCTTCTGGCTGTGGATCTTAAGTAATACCTTGAATTGGCTCTGCCTTCAGTAACTTGATTAGCACAAAAAATTAAAGGAATTATTTAGAACTACAATAAAATTATATTTAAGGCTTAGGAAATGCCTGAAAAATGCAATTTCTGAACATTTAGTAACCATTAAATTTCACTGAACTTGGAAGGTCATTTTTTTCATTAGAGATCTCAGTGCAACTTAAATGTCTTGAAAATTGTTCAACTTCAGGCTGAAGCAAGTAGCTTTGCTTGTTGACATGAGCACACAAGAGGTAAAGTCACAAAGAGGAAGAACACAAACCCAGCTGTCAGGCCTACGAACAGTGTACAGCATCAGAAAGGTCACTAACATACTCTAAATCCACTGCAGCATTTCCACAATCTTGTCATACTGAAGCTGTTGCACAAAAACTTTTGCCTTCAGGGCTAGCAGATCCTTCAACAGCCTCCCAAATGCTGATGGGATTCATTTGCTGCCATTCTCTTCCTCCATTCCTCCCTCCCCATTCCACTAGCCCACAGAAAAAGTCTGGATATAACGAAACCTCAAGCTACACTTTCTGTGCAATTGGGGTAATAAAGCACTTCAACCTCGTTTGCTAGAGAGGTGTTCACTCGACATGTGAGCATCTCCTGCAGTACTCACACAAGTGTCTCAGGACAGGAGACCACATTCCCTGGGGGTAGTTTACCTGTGGATGGCGGGTACAGCCCCATTCTATGAGTTTGAGGAAGAAATATCTTCTGCCACCTGGAAACGTTGTAAAAAGATGAACAGACGTTTGGCTCAACTTATACAGTAAAATGTTGCCTGGAGCTTTTGATACTGGGACACATACAGAAGAGCTCAAACCGGAACGAACAAAACCCAGCAGCTTTCTCTACTCCAGAAAAGCATCTGCGCTATTAAAAAAAAAAAAAAAAAAATGGCTGCCCAGGGGCTCTGGCAATAATGTGACTGGGAAAAGGGGCCTGAAGGGAAAGTGGAACTAGCACATCGGTCTGTACAATATATGCTTAAGTCAAGGCCCTCACTTCAATAAGCAAAATATTTACTTAAAATTTTTAAGTAATTTGATTAAAACAGGAAAAAAAAAAAGTTGTGTGGCTTAGTAGTCATCAGTCATAATTCTGTATTCCATATAATTCAAACATGAATGACCTTTTACTATTTACCACAACTCATATTTTACACTGCCTTAAAATGCTGTTGAATTTCAGCCACCCCCTCGTAAAATATGGAGCAATTCTGCCAAACTTCCTTCCATCCTCTTCATCTGATGGCAAAATAAAACAACAGAAGTACCATAATTCACTTGTTATCATTCTTTTCCTGCTAATGTTTTATTCAGACCGAGCTTCATTAATAAAGATGAAACTTTGGACTCATGACTGCTCCATGTTTACAAAACATACAGGATCCTTTACATCTCAGTTAAGCATTAACAACCACTGAACACACAATTTCCTAAAAAAATCCTGCATACTAAAATTGCATATTTTGAATTTTTAAAATTCACTAAACAAAATTTCACTGAGTGAACCCCACAGTCTGTTTGCCAACAAAGCACAAGCCAACAATGAAAGTTGGGATCATCCAGAAAAAAGACTAAAGCCATACCCCAACACACACATTCTTCCCATTAAACAAGCAAATAAATACACATTCATAGAGTAATGTGCTCTAAAAATGCAGGTGCTTGAATAATTACCCACACACCTTAGTGTAAATTTTGGTTTCCCAACCAGTACTGTGTCACAGGAAGTTTCCATGTTTTCTGTTTCGTGAAACTGGGCAGTGATTTCTTACTAGACACCAGAGAACAAAAACTAACCCAGAACCTGATGATTTTGACACAAGTCCAAACATGTTTCTTCACAGAGGAAAAATTACAAAGACAAGGCTGGGTTTTTTTTAATTTAGCAGTATCACTTTTTAATGCCAGGTATTGCGTATAGGAATGGGACAGACTGCACTGCATTTTTAAAGTATGTGAGTATCAACATACTCGAAAAACATTTTAACACTGTACATTACAACAAATTGTTTAGTTTACTTCTACACAACTCAGCGAAAAAGCTAGGTGATCTAACATGTATGGCAAATTTAAAATGACAGTCGCATTCTANCAAAAACTAACCCAGAACCTGATGATTTTGACACAAGTCCAAACATGTTTCTTCACAGAGGAAAAATTACAAAGACAAGGCTGGGTTTTTTTTAATAATAGTATTTTTGAAAAAAAAAATTAGCAGTATCACTTTTTAATGCCAGGTATTGCGTATAGGAATGGGACAGACTGCACTGCATTTTTAAAGTATGTGAGTATCAACATACTCGAAAAACATTTTAACACTGTACATTACAACAAATTGTTTAGTTTACTTCTACACAACTCAGCGAAAAAGCTAGGTGATCTAACATGTATGGCAAATTTAAAATGACAGTCGCATTCTAAAGCCAGAACAAAAACTTTTCCAGAACTCCTATTTATAAAAAGGAATGAACATACACACCATGCGCATACACGCAGGCAAAAATCTTGAGGTTTTACTTATTGCTCTTACACAAGGCTGTGAGCAGGCAAATGTCTGGATCAGAAATTAGGTCAAACATGCATTTGAGCAGGCACAACTAGTACAGGAAGTTCATAGTAACGAAACAATGTACTGTGTTGCGTAGTACAAGGTGGTATTCTGCTAATATCATACTTACGTCATTAATATCGGATAAACTCCACGTCTGCCTGTTGTATAATGTGTTATGCAGTGTGGTATTTTAACCTAATTTCTGATTCTCTTTCATTCTGCATCTTCCATATAGGGATGAAGAGGGCAGTTTTCAAGACGGTCATTCTTTGCAAACATCGGCCTCAAGAGCTTCAGTCGGGCAGGTATGGCTGGAAGGAGGCAACATTACCCCCACTCTATTGCCAGGACCTGCTCTTTGACTGCCTCATGTTTTTGTGCATTCGTTGACAACTCGGATAACCAAATGCAGAAGCTGGTGCAAAACATACCAGCGCTGTTCTCAGAGCATCTTTCACGTATGCCATACACTCCTGGTACATCCAGCAATTGCTACAGGATAAGGCAGTAGAGGGTCAAGTCCTGTACCTGTACCTTCCTTCAGAGTCTTATAAAAGGCAGGATTGTTTTCTGAACTGGCTTTCCTTTACACAATAAGCAGCGTAGCATGGATGTCAGTAGAAATCTGGCTAGCGAGTAGCAACAAGAGACTAGCACATTCACAAGACACATTTGGGAATGCCTGCTGTTCCCTACTGCAACCAAATGAAACATGCTGCAGAGAGCTGTCCTCGTAATTACAATACCCACAAGCCAGGTTCAAGGCATACAGCACATCAGCCTTGCACAGAAAAGGCATTTAATGTGTTATCTGGAGATTTTTTCCCTTTTTTTTTTTTTTCTGTGCTATGCTTACATATGACAGTAGATAAAAATCAGCACAATACTTCCTCTCCATACATGACCAAACACACACCATAACAACTAAGCACCATATATTCTATTCATCAGCTAATGGGAGTCAAGGAAGAAAATGGTGTTTCAGGAACAGGGAAGGAAAGAAATCCAGCATGAAGTTAGAGGCATGTTCCTGACAGAAGTCCTAGCTGAGAATGTTTATTGTGAACCAGCAACTGGATTTTGCGACATAATCAGAAAACCAAGGACATCTATGGGGCCAACTTGGGCAGTGCATAGTCAAAACTATGTTATATGGCATTGAGCAATCCCTAAATATTAGAAAAAGCAGTAGGCAGACAACAAGACAAGAGGACACAATTCAGTACAAGTTATGCCTTGTACTTTGCAAAAAGAAGCAGCACAAATCAATGGGTTTTTCTATCTTACTGAAGGTCTGTCATGTGCCCCTTAATCCAATCCCTAAATCTCACATGTATTTCAGCTGGGTATTTCACTTGCCAAATACCCAAATTCACACTGAGCTCTATTTTACTTATGAGCAGTACTACTAAAGGTAGTGTGGCACTGCTTAAAGCAAGGCGCTACACCAGTGAATGTTCAGGAATTTGGCTCTTCCCATGAAGTGAACTGCAAATGACTGGGGTTTTACGACACTCACAGGTGGAGGGAGACACTTCCGGTGGGTTTTATTTCAAATCTGTCCTCATGAACATCAACATTTATAAGACTGAAACACGGGAAGAGTGTCTGTTATGCTCATCCAGACACTCTGAGACCAGGAAACCTACAGTGGTTTAGGAGGGGTAGCCCACCCAGTACAAGGTTAGGTTAGCCTGGATTATCCTCCCAGGTATGTCACTGTCTCTTACTAGATGATTGCATACAAGGGTCCTTGGTCTCAGTTTGGATGGTGAAGCTTCTTTAGAGCAACTCCTCTGTCATACCATCCATGGGTGCTCAGTTACATCTCCTAGGAAAGACAGAGGCAAGTAGCTCTAAATTCTTTAAAAACAAGAGAACCCAACTTCCAGAAAAAGAAAATTAAGAACAGTATGCTATCACATCCTTGCAGGAGTCCTAGGACTCCTCATGACCCATTTCTTCACTAATGGCTATGGAGGCCAGGTCATCAGGAAGTCTGCCAGACTGGAGGTAAAACAGCATGTCCAACAGTTACCACACAAAGCCATCCTTTGCAAGAAGCCAGTTTAGCAAAATTGGCTTGGCTGCATTTTTAGGTATTCCTCCTAGCCCACTTTGCTTCCCTTCTTGAAAGCTCCTTCAAATAAAAGACGCCGGAAGTTGCCACTTACCTGTAGTTGACCAAAAATGGGGAAAAACAGAGGCAAAAAACAGACAACAAGGAAGGAAATGATTACTTGTAAAATGCTTCCTTTAAAAAACTATTTTACAACTAACCTGGTTTAATTAACGTGCACTTTAAAACATACAAAATGCCTTATGATCTAAATGGTTTGTTGGTTTTACAAGTCTGTCTCCCTCCCCCCATTAAAAATAATGCATGTGTGGACTGGTATTGAACACCTTGTACAGTTGTGCGCCAGTTCATTTAATTCTACATGGAGCAGTTTTGATTTTAATCTACTGTGTTTAAAGAAGAGCCCATACTGTATACTTCACAGTATAACCAGCTACACAGAGGTCTTTAATCTTGTAACACAATAAAAAAAGATCACTGTAAAGTTGCAGTCCCTTTGATAAATGATTATGGTGACGCATGCAGTCCTCCTCAGTGCCACTGCTGCCAGACACGGGACGTGATTTCCTCCACAGGCTGCCGAGAGGCCTGATGCCACACCGCCAGGAGCCACGGCCGGGCCGGCACACCACTGCCCCGGTGCACAGCATTCTGCAGTCACTGGGGAAAGCTGCAGGGAATTGTCTCGCTCCATACCATCACCACCACCTACCCAACCCAGCCCAACACAACCCCTGGGGGAGCACAGCCTCCTCCCCTCCTCAGCCGCAGGAAATCACTGTGAAGCGCTTGGAAATGCATGACATGTTGTGGAGGACAATGCCCAGCAGAAAGACCAGGACGCAGGCCACCAGGATCACAGTGCACACCCCCGACCAGGTGGAGCTTTTCACAGCACCTCTCCGGTCTGGCTCCTCCGCACCCGCCTCGGCAGGAAGGCCACCCTGCAGCGGCTGCTGCTCTGCGGGGATTGTCACCACCGTCAGGGACTTCTGCTGGCTGCCAGGCAGGAGGCGGCAGCCAATGTCTCCCGGCAACAGCGCCCTCTCCTTGGAGAGGGGCAAGGGCAGCATGTAGCACCCATTGCTGGGGAGTTTGATGAAGACGGGAGTGTGCTCTGAGGTGTGGGGGATTGCGATGACGGCGATGACCTCGGGGTCATCGGGCAGCTGTGACACAGAGTACCCTGGAGGCAGCTTGGTGATCCCACGGCACCAGGGGCAACGCAGGTCCTTCTGGCTGGTCCTCATCTGCTGCAGGCACACGGAGCAGCAGGTGTGCTTGCAGTCCAGCAGCTTGGGCCGCCGGCGGGGGCTGTAGTAGTTGAAGCAAATCTGGCACTCCAGCAGAGAGTCCTGGGACAGGGTTTCCATGGTGGCCAGCACAGGGAGGCACAGCAAGCCTTGTGATGAGCCTCACTCTGTCACCCCGTAGGCAAGGGGTAGCCTTCCAAACCACTTTTCCTGAGGGCAGCACCCGCCTTCCCAATGCTGCTTCTCCTCAGGGCAGTACTGGGCAGCGGCTATGGAGAGCACAGGAAAACCTCCGGCCTGAACCTTTCAGTACCTGAGACAAACAGAAAAATGTGAAGGAATAAGTTACTCACAGGAACCTCACAAAACAGTCCAGCTAAGAGGGAATAAAAACTAGTGCTGACCTTGTTATCTGGTAGGAGAAACAAATTCATGACCCTTAGCTAGAAAGCATCTTCCCACTGGCTTCACCAAACTACCTAGTGGAAAACCTAGTCATCCCTAGGTCTCTTCCCTCCCCTCCTCCCCTTATCCCCTCTCCAATTTTCCCAGCAATCAAATCACCATAAATGCACGAGTCTACCCCTCACAGTTATATTTAAGCCCATAACAGAGGTGGCTGTAGTTCAGTAACCAAGTCCTTCATCAACTCCCTCCTGTCAAATTTTCAGAACTTTTCAGACCTTCCTAAACCATAACAACTATTTTCATTTAATCCTTTAAACCTCTAAGATTTTTTTAGCTGTTTGGCTCAACTCCTAATTCTGTATGAAAGGTGGGGGAAAGAATGTTTAAATGGAAGCACCTCTACAGGCTCCTGAACTTATGACTGTGCATGAATGAGCAACCCAGTAACTATAAAAAACACATTTGTATAATAAAAAGGAAAAGCATCATTTTCAGTCAAATTAACTGTTTGCCTAGTTATGCAAGCACCTTGTTGAACACAGCCCTCTGAAACATAAATCTTCTCACTGATGAAAACCTCACACAGAGACAAAAGGCTCTGTTTAGACCGAGGACCGCTGAATGCTACCAGGAACAATCTGATAATGCACCGAATTAAAAGCAGATTTTTACTAACCTTGTTCTAAACTATTCCTTATAACAGGGTTCCTTTTATAATTCCCATTTCCCCACTTATAGCTCTGCAAAAAAAGGCATCTGTGTTTATTTTCACAGTGCATTGTTCAGCTTTGTTTGATTTTGCTTACCCCAACACAGAAATAATATTTAGTGGTCACTTTTTTACAACTATAAACATTGTCTTCCTTGCTGTATTTGAAGAAGTATCAACCTGAAATTGCATCCAGAGAATATAATAAAGAAAAACCAAAATATTTGCATGGTGACATTTGACCTTCTCTTACTGCAATGTCACTGCCAAACTAAAGTTAACACCTGAGGACCACAGCTGTCAGAGGACTTCTTCCTTTCCATCCAATAATTTCTTGCTCTTCTCTCCAGATCACAGCAACTAGGTTGCAACATACTAATCAATGGGTGATTTCGGTAGAACAAATGACATAGTTCAAAAAGAGAAGGCAAGCATAGATGTGGGGTTTGCAATACAGGACAGCGCTCCGGACCACACTGTCCCATATCCTGCTTCTGGCAGTCACCAGTATTTGAATAGGGAAAACAAAACACACGTCATCTCTTCAGATCTTAACAACTGATAACACCAACATTGGCAGAACGGGCCTTGCTGCTGATTTTATAACAGCAGTGGATTCTGGCTCACAAGACACTTCAACAAACACATGCTGACAATCCCAACTCAGGAGGGAGTCAGGGGTTGCCGCTATGAAGGCAGGAGCTTCTAAAATACTTAAAACAGCTACAGGGGAAACGGCACATGCCAGCCACCCAAACATCACTTTTAGGATGCTCGGCCTCAACCTTGCACGGAGCTCACGACTAGGAGAGACCCTCACCAGCACAAAGCCAGCAGCACCTGCTCTGCTCCACTGCCATACTACACAAGGCATTAACAAATACTCCATGTGCAGGGGGAGCTGGACACTGCTACAGAAGGGGTTACACATCTGATGCCTCCATGCAGGCCATACCAAGGGAAAGCAGAGAGCTTTTATCCTTTTTACTCTCTTCTCCATTTCTATCTCCATATCCCTACAGTATAGGCAGGCACAAAGGAAGACTGTCAAGAAAGGGGAAGGCATGCTAATAGACAAGCATGCAGCTGAAAGAGAAAAATGGGAGAGAGCTATCCACGATGCCAGGCAATTCCTGGCTGAAAACCAGCAAAATTAAGAAACAAAGGGCAGATTAGAAATTAGTTGTAGGAACTCAGAAAGAAACCACTGGAGCCATCAGATCTAGTCTGCAGTCACAAGTAACCCAGCAGGTTTATATTTTGCACAGAGGTATACATATGAAATCCTCACAGTTACACACTGCCCACACTGAACTCAGAAATTAAAAGACACAACTCTTATCTGCTGTATCTGCAAATACATATAAAAAACCCAGGTATAACAATCCTACAGTATTATTATGAGAAAAAGCCCCAGTGCCTAGAAATTAATAAATTAAGGCTTATCATAGAATGGCCTGGGTTGGAAGGGATCTAAAAGATCCTCTAGTTCCAAAACCCCCTGCTGTAGACAGGAACACCTTCCACTATCAGGCTGTCAGAGCTCCATCCAGCCTGGCCTTTAACACTTCCAGTGACAGGGCATCCACAGTTTCTCTGGGCAATCTGTTCCAGTGCCCTCACCACTCTCATGCTAAAGAATATTTTTCCTAATGTCTAATCTTAACTCTCTTTCAGTTTAATCCTATGACTACTCTGCCCCAAGACAGAGTGGAAGTACTCCTTCTGCAGATGTAAAATAGTAACTTTGCAAAGAAGCTCTGCCCTCCACATCAGTAAACTGACTGATGAAGTTCTCTGACCTCTTTTAGCTGTCATCTACAATCATCCCTCTCCACCAACAATAGTAAACTAGTTTCTATTGATGTGAATGTCACTGGGATCAAGATAATTTTTCTAAGCACATCCATCATCATCTCTCATTCCCTCTCCCAGTGACACCCTTATAGTAGAAGATTAGTGCTAGGAGAGAATGAGATGATGTATTTAGAACTAAAGTATAAAACACAAGTTGCTTCCAAGCAAACAGTACCCTAAACAAGAAAGCTTGTATCAACTAGATCTAAGTTGGTTTGAATGCTAAGTAATGCTGTGAAGCATTTCTGCAGAAGGTCAGTGCTTTAAAGCATCACAGCAACCTAAGTGAAGAAAAAGAGAAAAGAATGGAGCCAAATTAAAAGGTTAAGATACAGTTTACTCACTTACATGACAAATTGTTCATACTTTCCCAAAATGTCTCAAATAATGATCCAAAGTATATTGTGCCACATCAGTAGTAACAACCAGTAAGCATTGAGCAGAGTATGATTCCTTCAGAACACGACTAAAGACAAGTTAAAGAGTAGCCACAGCCATCTAACCCCTTGGCCTTTGCTGACACTACCTTGGTTCAAAGGTTGGACATGTAGCTTCATGGAAGCAATACAATTTTATTTCCAATCATACTGAAAATTCCACAACCCTCTTGCATTCTGCCACAGTTCAGTTTGAGGATAGAAGAAAGTCAAGCTACCATCTACAGTCAGAATCAAACTCCATAATATTTATTTGATAAATTTTTCCACATGTAGTTAGGAAGGAAAAAGCCACAGGAGCTCTCTCAGTACTCTTCTACCACTTCACTTTAATAACTATGCCAAGAGAAGCAGACCTCCTCTTGGACAGGGGACTGAACCCTCCAGTTTGTACTCAATGCATCCTCACAGCAGCTAAAGATACTGAGCTCTCAAAAGTGAGCACCTTACTCAAAGCTTACTCAGACTGGACTCTTCTTTGTGCTTCAAGGACAGATATTGAGAGGCAGCCAGGCTGCACATGAGGGCACCACTGATGTCAACCATCAGCGCAAAATTGTGTCATTATTTCCTCTCTTCATGCAGTGATGCCCAAGGTGGGCAAGGGGACTCTTGACAAGAAAACAAAGAGAGGGGAAAAGGCAGAAAATAGATAGTCAGGGATATCTCTAGGTCTCTGCAAAAGAGACAACGCGTATGCGTGCGTGGATAAGGGCATACATTGGGGGCTGGAGAGTATGACAGTGAAACCACACACATAGACAGAAGCAACTGCAGCTGCAAGTAGTGACCCTGCCTGGTACAAACCTGACAGCAAGTGGAAGCTCTTCAGGGCTGAGATTTAACTAGTAATACAAATAAAATCTAACTGGATATGAAAACCCACAGGCTCCAAAACTCATGTGTCAGAAAGGTAAACCAGAAGCAAAGAAAGCAAGAAGAGACAGGCCACGGAAAGAAGTGTCAGGAGACCGCTCTGCTTCCCCCACACCCTCTCTCCCTTGCTAAGCATCTGCCCAATATCCACAAAGTTGCCACACAACCAGTTACAGAGACCCATGGAGGAATAAAGTCAATGATCTTCATAGCAGAAGGCTGCAGTACAGGCTTGAGAGCATGGCACAAAGATCCTGCTTGTAAATCTGGGCTGCCCTCTGCACAAGCCATGAGTTTTAACATTTGAGAAATGATGGTGTGACTCGAGAGCAACAAAGCTCTGAAGCAAATAACACGTATTTCAACTGTCAGTCATGTAATGGCAAGTCTTGACATATTTTTTCTATGTAAGGACAGCCCCAGTGATACTAAGCAATGGAAACCACAGCCTTGAAGAAGTGTTGCCTTCACTGAAGGACTCTGAACTACTTTCACATAAACTTCCTAGGGCACAAAATTATATTAACTTGAAAGCCCCAAAAATATACTTCAATGACACCTGTACAATCTAATACAATTCACAGAAGATGAAACATTATATCATACTTTGAAAGACTGGCTTTGGGGCATGTTGATGTAGTTAATTGATCACTGAGAGAAAGCCTCAAAAATTTTGCACAGACTTATACACGGATTTAGGCGTGATCTACTTGCTGTACGCCAAGGTTATAACAGACTTCCAGCAAGGCAGTGCATTGACGATACTTCACCCTTCTCAAGGAAGATCCATTACATAAACTCCCCAAACACATTAAGAATTCTTTGACAGTATTACCAAGTATGTATGATTTATGATGAAGAAAGATTTATTCATTTCAGGTGCCCTTAGGCTGGAAAAGAGATGGGGTGAGGAGGTAGTGCTGTTCTCAATAGGGGGAAGTAATTGCAAAAATCATCTGCCCACAGATATGGAAGGAAATGTGTGCTAGAGTCAAACTGATAATGAGGAGGAAGGAACATATTTAATATTTGGAAGCATTTTTGCTACAATAACTCAGCATCCATGAATGTTTTTTACAAATTTGTGTTTGGACAAAACACTCCGGGGCTACGGCAAATGCCCAGGATATACCATCTGATTTCTCCTGAATATCCTTCACTAAATGATCCTATTTATTTTTAGGCTGTTCTGTAGCACTAATTACCATAGTAACTGAGAACAGCACAACGATTAATTAATTTATTCATCACAACACCCTTGTTAAGAGAGAAGTCTTTTCATTATATTCTGTCATCATCTAAGAAAAGAAGTGGAGAGAGATGAAGCAGTTGGACCAAGGTCATGCAAGCACCTCCCAGATTGCCTCAAAGTTATGGACAACTTGACCACAGCTCCACTTTTCACCTCATGAGTGACAGGGTTGAGATGATATTCTTTTTGCAACAAAACTCAGAAACCCACCAGTTTCTTCCCACTCTTTAAGGTGGCAGCATCCCCATGTTATGCCTGAGACTTTTGGGGGGCTTTCAATGAACACATCAGCTTTTCCACAGATCATGAAAAACAGGAGAGCCTGTGATCCAGAAGCTAAGTATCTCCATGGACACAGTTCATCCACCATGTAGATTACAAGAGAGACTATATGCATTTTGAGGGACATTGACAGTAAGACAAAGAATATCCATTCTTCTCTCCAGAATTACTTATTCTCCAGGACCCTTCCTTTAAGCCAGGCAGCCTATACCCACCATCTTTTCCATTTAACTATTCACAATTGCACAGAAGTACTTCAGAACAAAAGTGTTTTAATTTAGCCAAAGCCTTAGCCAGTGAAAGCTGTCACTGCTCCTTTAGCTTTAGTCCAGCCCTTGCAAGATGAGCATCAGGTATACACAGCCCTATGTACATAAAGCCACAAAAAGTAAAGGTGAGTGAAACTGCAATATATATGAGCCTGCAATATCCTATGAACCAGCACTAGGGGATCCATGCTGATGGAGAGAAAATCTGCTCTGGGTGATCCTGACACAAACAGGACTGTTTGTTGTTCTGCCTCCCCATCAGCTGAACAATCAGTGGTGGATCACGAAAAAGTTGCAAGGTTGCAAGGTATCATTCCACAGCGTTTACCTTAGGAATTATCATCAGCCAGTCCCAGCAAGAGAAGACAGAGGCAGAAAGGTCACCTACAGAAATGGAACAAGATGCAGAAGTTGATGGTTTTGGAGCAAAAACAGATCAGCTGAAAACACCTTTGGTGTTTACAGGAAACAAGAGACTCACATGCTGCTCCGTGTTCCATCTCACATCGCCAGCTGTACTGCTCCCTCTTTTTATCTGCAAACTTTGACACGTCCACATTCCCTGCCTACAAAGACCTTATTTTGGTCAAATATGACCACGATATGCTGCACTTTGTTCCAAAAGCAAACACTACTAACCACCTGCAACACGCCAGGTCAGCAAACGCTTCCATTGCCGAGGTAAAACACTACATCTGCGCTCATCACCCAGTTCCTGCAAGCTGCTTTACCAGGGTAGAACAGTATTTGAAGTTAAAATATTCCACAGAAATATGCCTATTTCAGATAGACAGAGACAGAAAGCAAACAGCTTTCCTGCCCACCCAACCCCTCAGCAGCCCTTCGTGCAGGTCATCCCGGAGCTAAAGTGGTGGGAAGCATGACCTGCTCCTCTCATCAACCCAGCTCTGACATGGCTGCAGGTTTTCAACAAGGTCACTTGTGAAGCTGCGGCAGAGCTAAGGTTCCCTAAATCTCCCAGGCTTCCTCCAGCCTGGCAGAACATGTGGGACCCCCAGCTGCAGCTCTGCTAAGATTGTGAAGGCACTCCTCACCACTCTTCTTGTCTCAAGTTCTAGCATTTCTCTTTCTGCATGAGTGGACACAATGAGAGACCTGACTGTGGTCCTAAGACATCCCAAATCTGAAAACTGCCCAGCACAGGATATTAAAAGGTTCCTCACAATTTGCAAATAAATAAAATCTCCAGCATTCAAGCATCCTGAGGAAGGATGCTGCAGCCCACTCTGAGCACAAGGCTTGCAGGGCCATTAACACTTCTTTTGTTCTGTTGGCTGCTCTTAATTATGTCTGACTCATTCCTAAACCCCATGGTGAGAGGAATTTAAAGCCAGATTTTTCCACTACCACGTGAGATATCCATTTGCCATTCAAAGGGACATGAAGAGGAATGGGAGTTGAAGAGGTAGCATAAAAAGAATTCTACCTCTCACTCCCTGAATAAAAGCATCATAGTTATTTATAACCAGAACATAAGGGAAAAGTGGCTAGGTAGTTGGCAAAAACAGATTTAGAAGCTGCTTCCCTAACTTAAAGTAAGGCCACAAGTTAAGTCATTGAGGCCAGAATCCCAAAATTACCAGAGGAGCTATGGGTGCTAAACTCACACCCAGTAACAGCTTTTCAATGCAATATAATGTCTCCCTTCTAAGGTATTTTCATTTATGGCAATATGACAGAATTCTGTGGCATTCAAACTGCTAAAAGAGGTAGGAAGCACCTGATCACTTAAATTACAAATTTTTTTCTCCCACTAGAGCCTTATGCTTCATCTGGCACTGACAGAATTTGCCTGATACCTAAATAGAAACTTAATAAGATTCTTCGCTCTCTCACCTAAGGATCTGTTGTTAGACTTACAAAACACATTATCCAAAATAAAATTAATTTTAAATAAAACTCTAATGCAGACTTCTCTCACTAATACAGTAGGTGGGTGATTGAGTGGGGAACAGCTTGAATTAGTCTATAAAGACACTAGTCTGTAACTACAGGAGAGAGTGCTACAGCTCTCCAAGGTCATTCAGTGGGTTTAGGAAAAACTAGGACAAAATCTACCTGCCTGTGGGCCCAAACAGAGAGAAAAGGAATGGATACGCACACATTCATACACTGCCTGTACAACGCAAACACCGAAAATTCAATTTCACACTTACCTCAGGAAAAAAAAGTCCTTCAAATGAGTTTTAAAGTGTTGCAACTGCTCTGTGCTTAACATGCTTTGTGCCTGCTTAACATGTTTTGTGCTCTCTGCGCTCACCCAGTGCAGTGACTCACATCGCTGAACAGCTACCTTCACACAGATGCTCTCAGGGGCTGGGATGGTCTGGGGTTGTTTTCTCTGGGTGCAGAAAGAGGTTCGGGGTTTTTTCCTTCAGAAAAAGTGTGTGGGGGGAAAGCACAATAGACCTATGGGAATCAAAGTAACAAATCCTTTTACACTGGAATAGATGGGATTAAGAAACTAGAAAACATTTTATTAGAAGCTACACGAAGGTAATTAAGAAAGTTCTCTTCTTTTATAGACCATAACAAATAAAGTCTGAAGCAGATTAGAAGGGCAGGAGGAGCTTTTTCATCTTTTTACCTTTGCCCTGAAATCTACAAAGTGGGCAACACAAAGGAGTAAAGCCCCCAGTTTATCAACATAGTATGTGTAAGAGCTGTGCTAATGCAGAACCACCACTTCCAAGAGTTTATCTTCACAAGAGAGTGGAAGATAGCCAAATAATATGCCTTCTCAAGGTCAACAGCTATGTCATTTCGTAATGCAGATAAATTGTGATCTTCATGCATTTTCAGCTTCTGATAAGCGCTACAGCTACTCCAGGTCACAGCACTGGTCATTTTTGTTTGCAGACTACACCAAAAGGAACTGGAACTCATCCAAAAGCTCCTTTATTATTGAAAACTAATCATTCAACCTGTAACATTCTGTCAGCTAGTAATATTAATACCACCCTCACTTATAGAATTTTGGGAACAGTCCAACTCTCACTGCAAATATGGATCCCAAGCAGAGTTAGAACAAGCCTGAACTGAATACATATAGATGATTTCCTATTTCATGATTTACCTCTGTCTTTAAACCAGTAAAACCCTCCAAAGAGACTTAGCAGGCTATACTGAATAAATAATTTATTCCAATATTTTTCCAAACCACGTTTCTACCTGTAACTAAAAACACTCCAAAAGCTCCAGTTCAGGCAAGTTATGAAGCACATGACCTGACATTAGCCACAGAAGTTAATGGGATGACACAGGCTCTTGAAGTCATTTGCACATTCAGATACTTAGCACACTATCCATCAACACAACCAATACAGAATCTGGTGCCAGGAGCCACAGGCAGAGCAAGGTAATCTCTAAGTGCTGACACCTCTGCTTCCCCGACCATCACCCCGAAAACACGTGACCTGAGGAAACACAATCCAAACTTCCCAGAACAGCTGCAACTAAACCAACTGGTTGCACACCAACTATCCAAACAAGCTCCACGGTTGTTACTCAAAGTCCCAGTATGACCAGGTAAAAATTTAGATTAGAGGTAAGGCAGCAAACTGATAACAGAACAGACCCTCTCCATGGCATGCCTATGACAGAAACAAAACTCCTCCCATGGATGGGCTTCTAGAATGAAGCCTAGAAAAGTGAGGAGATTTGCACTAAGATTCTCTCTTATATGAACCAGCACTGTCTGCAGACAGAAGTAGTCTCGCAACTAAGCAAAGTGGTGTTCTCAAGGGCGGTGATCCTAACTAAGGTTAGCACTACCACAATCCTCTTCGGTGGGCTGAGATAAATTACAGCTCTGGGACATTGAGCTCAAAGCTGCAGAGCTGGTGGTCTCTCTGCTAGGGCAGCACACTGCAATGGAGACCAGCAATTGGCTGCTCAAATCCTCAGACACAGGAAGATAAACTATTCTTGCCTCCATGATGTGAGCTCTACTGTTGCTTTCCTTCACAGAGACGGATTACATTTCAAAAGCCACTCACTTTCTGTAGCTGCAAGAAGTTTACCCGACCTGCCAAGCTTTGCCAAGTTGAATTTCGCTCTTTATGGTGACTTTCAAAGTTTGAGCCAGACGTCACCCATCATATTTCTGCCAGTCAAAGTCTGGCTGCTTTTGAAACATCTTGGTGTGAAAATACCATCCATTTGGCAGCACTTAACTAACAGCTTACAGCATTTTTGCCATATGAAGGAGTGCAAATGCTTGGAAAGGACTGTGTTACTCTACATCACAGCAGAACAATCAAAACGAAGCAAACTGCTTTGCCTCTTGATTTTGTGCCTAGTTCTGCAGTCCTTTCAATGTAGCAGCAGAAAAAAACGTAGTCAACATAAATAGCATAATATTGCTAAATGCTCAAGACCATCACAGCCTAGGCCATAGACTATCAGGGTTCACAGGATTATGCATTATCAAATCAATACTCATTAAAAGAAGGCTGCTAGTCCCATTTTTCAGAAGGAACACCTGAAACCATGAACTTTAGAAACACGAAATCCCAGTTACATAAGACCCCTAAACTTCAGCCTCTGACTTGCAAGCCAGTCTTACATTTTCTGCACTAGAGTTAGAGCTAACCCAAAAAATGAAGTTTTGAGGTGAACAAATTCATTGGCAGTTTCAGATCCAATTAGGGAAATATTTTCTCCTTCGGCAAAAATGTAAATTTCCATTAAAATGTCAGCTCATTTCAATTTGACTGTTTTCTTTCAGAATAAATAATATTACAAAAGGTAACATAAAGGGCAAACAAAGCTTTTTCTATTGACTCTGAAATAATTTTTCTTCTGATGTGGTCAGCCACTGAGTGAGCCAGAAGTATCTCTTACATTGCTTTACTGCTGGATGTAGAACACTTAAGTCTAGCAATACACCATGGTTTGTTTTTTTTCCTAGTCTAAAAA
>VYZS01095190.1:9845-29227 GCA_013400695.1 Neodrepanis coruscans | reverse complement strand
CTCTCTGCTTATGAAAAGCAAATTTAGGAGTAATACAACTCCACTAATTCTCACTAGCCTGCTATTTTTGACCAGCTTCTGTCTTCTAGACATCCTTAAACTTCATACACTGACACATTTCCTTCTCCACACATTGACTATGTATCTGTCTGTTCAATTAACACAATTCCACCATTTCTGTTGATTTTCATTTTAAGAAGGGAATCTACTTCAGAAAGTAAAATCCAAAGTCTGAAGATAATCGTTTATTCCTGTTCCAAATATATTTCCATTCCACACTTCAGAAATGTTTATGCCAAACAAGAGGTCTCAGCAAGAAAATCGAATCACATCTCCTAATACTTTGAACTTACAACAAACTCCAGTATCACATTTCATTACTGCTGGGCAAACCCCTAAGAATGGTATTTTGCAAATTAAGCCAGTTGCTGATTTAAAATAGAGAAAAGTAAGTTTTCATTAATTTAGGGTTTCAAATGAACACCTTATGAAATTAACAGGTACGTCACCTGCAACTAAACCTTTCTCCTAAATATTGGCAAATTGGCAACTCATTTTCAGAACTGCAAAATGCTGCTTATGCCAGCTCAAGGTACTTGCATGATGAGCCATGTTCCAAATCTCCAACAGGGACTGGACTTCCCAACTAGACTGCAGCTCCTATAACCACAATGGCAACTAAATATTGAAAAGATGAGATGGAAGTCAGCCATAAAGCCAAGCCCCGAGGGAAGAATGGGAAAATAAAGTATGCTAATTACAGTTCCCATGGGAGATGTTGCTAGCATTCCAAAACCTAATCCTTCAGTTCCATTTTTCCAGTGAAAAGAGATTTGTTCTGCCCCCCCCAATAAAATAAACTGAGAATTTTGACAAAACTAGGATGCAGAAAAACTCTTCCAGAAGGCCATGCAGAGTGACAAACCAGCTGTAAAGCCAACTGAAGAGGTAAACAGCTTCATCCTTTTACTGCTCAGAAGCTAAGGAGGAGGGCAAAAACATTTTTAAGGCACTGTAGCAATATATCCCTGACTCCACCCTTCACCATCCAATTCTTCCCATTTTCAGTTTGAAAGAAACCCACTACACAGGACCGGATTTTTAAACCCTTATTCAACAAAACCCCTCAAGGCTTTACCACCCAATATGACAAAAAGACCTTGATGTATAGCCCCCACAGGGGTCCCCCAGTGCTTGACACTGAAGTGAAATGGAATTACAGGGGCTCATGGCTTCTGGATGCTGCAAACACCCCATTTCTTCATGCCAATAACATCTCATCCTCAAATTAGAACATAAATGTGTCATGGCTTAGCAATGGGACAAAACAGCGATACACAAGTACCCCAAAAATCATGAAAGGAAAGCAATCCTTTTCATCATCTCCAGATCCCTGTGCAAGTTACCACAAGAAAAAAAATATTCAGAGAATTAGGTATAAACAACCTAATCTGATTTAAAAACTCATTATTTCAACACAATTCAATAATCTAGTATCAGTAGTGCTGATAACCTGCTCCTTTCAATGGTCCTTTGTTCTTCTCCTTCCAAAAAAAAAAAAAAAAAAAAAAGCTATTCTGAGCAGCAATTACACCTGAAGGAGCAATGACTTTGTCAAGCATGTGTCCATCACTGGGCTGGCTGGTAAGGGGCTGGCTTGAGAACTGCTGCAATCTCTTTGAGAGGTAACTATTGCTTATTTCCTTAAGGCAGAACCTCAGGCAGTGTTTAGACAGAAGACAGTGTTTAACACTTTTGTAGGTAGTCCTTCAACAGAGTCTCAACAGCAACTGCCTCAAAGGGATGTGGGGAAGGTAACTAAGAAAGTAAGCCTGTTGACAGCAAGCTTAAGTTCTGAGCAAAGATTACACTACCATCAGTAAAAAAAATCAGGGAGTATTACTTAAGACGAAGTTTAAACACACATAGTTGCAATACTGAGACTGTGATCTGCAATTTAGAAAGCACACCTATTAACAAAGTTATGCACTGGAATAAGCATCTGAACTATTAATACTGCTGCTAATGGACATCTCAGCTTTACTGGCAATAGCAAGATCTAAGCTGGCCTAAATTTAGCTTCAAACAAGCCTTCCGTCCAAATTAATCTGCACACAACAGGGTCGGGACTTCCCCAAGCCACATGACAGTAGTAGACTCAGTGAATCCACACAAAAGCCTGGATATGGTCATGGCAGGAGCAAACTTCTCTTCAAAGATAAATTTGCCTATAATATTCTTTTCCCTTCTCCTGATGAAAGTCTTAAGTACTAGGAATTCCAGCAGTTCAGCAGATCTCCACCAATGCCTCCTCCTAACCCCATTCCACTTTGAAGTGCATAATTCAATATCCAGGTCAGAAAGGAAAAGCGAGTGTGAGGCGAAGGCAGGTTCCTGTCCCTGCTTCAATGAATGTTTAATTATTTTATATTAAAAATTCATTTGTAAAAGGGCTAGAATCCAGGCAGTCTAACAGGCTTACCTATGAAGATAAAAAGATCCAAGATCAAATGCTTGTAGACAAAGGTGGGAACTCAGTCTTAGCTACCTTTGGGGTTGAATATCATATCTAACTCCAAGAGAGCAACCGCTAGCTCCTCCACTGCTTACAGCTCAGCAGAAAATAGTTAACTCCAGAAAGGAATACAAAGGAGCAGTTCAGCAGGTTTTCCTGGAACAGAAAGAGGGCTGCCAACTTAGAAGTCCTCTTCTTGATTCTCCCTTGTAGCCAGTTCATTTGTCTCCTGATTCGTGATGCCAGCTTTAACAAATCCCATTCCTGGGACAACTTTTCTCTTGCAGTTGCATAAGAAGCTTTGTTACCTGCATCCTATAGCATACAGTGCCCAAAGGTTTGATATTTCAGTACTTCAGGTCTTCTGTGGATCTACTCTGCTGAAAATCTTCCTGGGTTGCTTTAGTGTTTTGAAAACTGTATGACTGACGTTACAAATGACAGCCAACCCAACTGAGCTAAACACTGAACATCAAGTGCTGTACCCTCCCATCTGCTGTTCCTCCTCACTGAAAGAAATCGGGGAAGGGCAGGGTTTCAAATACTCATCGCAAGTCACATCTTAAGAGTCAGTCAGTATAAAGAAAAAATGAAGCTATTCAGAGGCATTTCATAAGTCAAAGAAAAAAGTCAGCAAATAAATTCTGTAGAAAACAGCCCACATGCAGTTAGTGTTTGATTTAACACGTCTCAAAAGCAGGACAAACTAGCAGATTTTCTTGCCAGTGAATTAAAGCCCTCTGAATAATCACACTGGCATACAAAGGTTAAAAAGGGTGAGTGGGAGGAGGCATTCTCTTTGTAAAAATCAGGAGCTGCATCTCCTGTGCAAACAGGAAGCCACAACCCAGGCTGTCCCTCCGGCCAGGAGGCCAGACAGGGACTCACCAGGCTGCCTGTCCTGTCAGGCAGCGCCAAGGCAGCCAGCAGCTGGCAGGTAGGGTGCTAGAAAGCTCCGGTAAAAAACCTACCCTAAGGATGGCCACCTACTACCAAGCACTGGGGAATGGCTTTTAAGATCAAAGCATATACGACCATGTCTCCATCTCAAACACAAGTGTCCATCCACAGCAGAGATAACAAAAATTAATTTTTGAAATTAGCCGCTTGATTAGTTTTTTTGTTACTTTATATGATTACTCATTCATGGAGGGCTCCACCATTGCTTTCAGCTAAAGCCACGTATAAAGGACAACATCCCAGGCAGTTTTCACTCTGTGACATGAGGGTAGACAAAAGGGGGCATTTCCTTTACTTCCTAGAAGCAGATGAACTCCTAGTGAATATTTAATTCAGACTCTAAGCTATTTTCACCAATCACTTGAGAGGTAAATAATTATCCCATTTAAAGAAATCTAGCAATTATACTTTGCATTCCCCTCCTCCAGCAGCCACTGCTCTTGTGACAGTATTCATCTTGTCCATAACAACTATTATCTGCTATATAAATATTGATGATCTGAGTAATTGCTGTTCTGTACATATGCTTCTCACAGATACAAATTTCTCTGCCTGAAGTAGGCTGCTGACAAAGTGCTTTCCTCCTTTTGCATGGCAATGAAACATTACTGAAGGTGTCACTGGTGGGGGGTGAGGATGAAAAGAAAAAAAGCAAGGAGTAACAACAGCTCTTGGAGAAGAGATATCCAGTGATGCTTGTCCGTGCTGAAGACTGAATAGCACCAAAGAACAAGTTACACAAACTTGTATTCAGGAGGTTAAAGTTTAGCTTACACTGTGCCAATACCAGGCATATCTGAAGAGGAAAGAACTGTTCTGGACTCAGTGCTGGCCACCACTGCTATGTTCTTGGGACATGTACACAACACGCACAGTGTACCCACCCTGTGGTTCACTGACGGCAATGGGTTTCTTCGTCTCTATCAAAATCCAATCAGAAAAACAAGCCAATCTTGCACTGGAGGAAGAACACCACATTGAACATCGTGCTGGGACAACTGCCCAAAGCCACCCTGTAACCTTTGCCAGCAGAGGTCCAAAGTGCCACACAAAAGCAAAGGTTGTCTTGATGCACCCAACACTCATCCATAGATACCGCAGGCACAAAACACAGCATTGCTTCTTTTTGCTGGTTCAATGTGTTTGCCCAGGAAGCTCTGTGAACAGTCAGGTAGTCCTCTGTCTTCCTGCCATTGATAAAAATCACTAAAAACACCCCACTGCATGTCCTGGCTCATCTGATCATATTGCCCCCTGGTCTGGAAGCACAAAGACCTGATTTTGACAGAGCCCTCCCGCACACGTCCAGGCTTGAAGTTTGCCTTTGGACAATCAATAGTATGTGAGAGATGAAGGCTTTTCCTTAGAGGACACAGACTTCCTACAATATAAAATCTGAGCTTGAACCTCAATAAAATTACCCCTCTGGAATTATGGGTCAAGAGGTTATTTTTTTCAGCCACGTAAAATTTGGCAAACAATATATTAAGAGTTTGCCTGCAGAAATACTCTAATGTCTTTACCCATCATTTACAGTATCTGGAAACAATCACTGGACAAAGACATTTTTTAAATTTAAAAAAAAAATTCGTATTTATGTTTGCTACAGAAATTAATGGGAAACTAAAAATCTGCCTGATTTACACCTGTGTTACTGAAGATTAGGGAGGGTATGAAGAAGATAGAGAAGTAACATGAGAAAAGATATCAGACTCCCTTACAGGAGCTGGAGGCCAGGACAGGGGCCAGAGGTGGGCAGGGACAGAAAGCAAACAGGAAGCAAGTGGGAATACAGATAACACGCAAGCAACATTTGGAGTCCAGAGGTGGAGAAAGAGGAACTCAATGTTTGTAACACACAAAAGTACTAGAGTCTGGAAGTCTTACTTTCTCTGTTGTCTTGTTCAAGCAACTACATAGGAAGATACATAATCGCAGCAGCCACAAATTCTTATATATATATATTATATGCACATGAATAGACTCAAACTAGTTACTAAACTATTAATTACTCATGCAACCAATTTTCTCCCTGTAACACAGGGTTAAAACATCTAATTGTTCAGTGTGTCCCATGTCATATATTTAAATCCCCTTCTACTTTCTAGAGGTTTTTTCCTTTCCTCAATTTCTACAGTGTTTTGGGGTTTATATGTTACAATCTCTAATGACAACTGCTGTAGATCTCTGAATCTTGAAGGGAAGTTGCTTTCAGCAAAAAATTAAAGGTTGAACTCTTACCAGTAACTCTGTGCATGCTTAACTAATATGAAGCCACATAACATAGCCTAATTAGTCTGACAGGTCTTTTAAAAATAATCTGCATGACCTCAGTTCTTACACTGAGTCATTCTGGAGACCAGTTGAAACAGAGCCCTGAATAATTGTCTAATCCCAACAGCATGCTGCATTAGTTGAAGTAGACTGTATCCTAACTACAACTACATAAGACAGAGCTGAGATGATGGGGGTTATTTTCCCTTCTTCTGTTTTTAAGACAAGACACAATCTACTAGTGACTTCCAGCAAACAGCCAGTCTTAACTACATGGCCTCTTCCATTTCTCAGACCTATTTTGTTTGAATGCAGACTAGTTGTAACACACTCTATATGCATATGGAATGCTCTATTGCTAATGCAAATTATTTTGCATGCAAACCTAAAAGTAGGTGAGCCAAGCCACTAACTGCCCGATTCACAAGCACAGACTTTTCAACTCTCAAGTTTTTACATATATATTAATTTCAATACAGTGAAATGTACCTGTAACTTTGAAAGTCATGTTAAAACATCTTTAAGAAACATGACTCAAATCTTAAGCGTTTATATTCACGAGTCACTAAAAAGTAAAATTAAATTAAACTTCCATTGAATAATACTCTTACTTTCTAGGTAGTTCTTAACCCCATGTTTCACCATGAAATCAGTCACATAACTTTATTACAGCTATGCCTGCCCAACGGATCTTTTCCTGCACAGTAATGTTGGACTGTAAATAAATACAATTTCCATCCACCACACGCACTGCCAAATTTCCTTAGAGAGGATGCAAAACAGCAGTATTCCCAGCTCAATGTGTTTTCATGAAGAGAGCAGAGAGTTTCATCACATCTGCGCCAAAGTTGCTATGTCCACAAAAAGAAATGCTTCAGTGGGTTTGTATCCTGCTACAGTCTCCCTCACAGAGATATGAAAATGCAATTTCACTATATAAATAAATACAGTGAAGTGAATAATTTCTTGCACTGGGCATATGGCCATCTATTTTCACTGCTTTCAAAATACCACTGCTCTAAGACCAGACTGTGTGTATTACAAGACTTCACTTCTCTAGCTCCTTCTGGTTTGCCTCAGGTTTCCTGGAGAGGGCAAGAGTTGCAATATGGTATTTGTGCCTCCCAGATGCCAAGCACACTTTCTTAACATATTCACCATCTTCCAGCTTCCCTTCCCCACTGCCAGTGTGGAGCAATTGAAAGTATGAATGCGAGTTTCAGTAGGCCCCATAAATTACACACACATACACAGATCCTTTCTGCTTGATCCCAATCTTCCACGGGTCTCTAATGAGAGCCACAAACACCACCTACTAATCATCTCATCAGTAAAGCAAATAACCATCTTGACCTCTCATCAAGTGTGTCTCCAGCTTAAACGCTGTGCCCTCGGACTGCACAGCCCTGGGTGCAAAAGCTGACAGAACCTCAGTGTGACAATGCTATGTACCTCACACTCCACAGCAGCAGCCATGTATCAGTAGCCAGAGATCCTTCAGCTGCCGTAAGGGCTCACAGGCACTTCTGTCCCTAGCTCAGCACACACAAGACACACAGATATTGCAAACGCAGGCTTCTCGTATCTCACGCAGGAGGCGTTGTTCAGCTACAGCAACATACCTTCAGGCTCCCTAAAAGGAAACACTAAATAAGCAATACAGTAAAATGGCCACAACACTGCATTGGCACTTAAAAAACAGAAATAGGACCTTGTTTTAGTCCCCCCAGGGCCCTCACACCCTGCTTCAGGGATACCACAGCAATGTTGTTATTCTGCATAGACCTCACACTCGTGTTTGCCATGTCTCCAGCCCTGTCTCTGTACCCATCTCCTGCTGCAGAATGGACACTGGATCTAGTGCATCATTTGCCATGCCTGGGGCTGTGGACGGACCCTGTTAGAGCACTTTGAAATCAAAATTATGAGAAAGGCATTCTTCTGTGAAACACCACTACAGCCCTGCCAGCGAAGTGTGAATTGCAAAAGCTTCCAAAATAAATGTATTTATATTAGTCACTCACACTTGGCATTGGGCCCATACTGACAGTTCTCAAAACATTTACAGAGAAACTGGCATATAGAAAGCTGCAGCAAACAAAAGGAAATCCTACAAGAATCAGGTCAAAAAACACCAAAACAGCCTTGATCTCACAAAAGCAAAGACAAGCTACACCTGGACAAGCAACTTGCATCTATGGTCACTGATGTTCACACATCTACCATGGCAGAAGGAAGAAAACAGGCTCCCAAGCATCTCCAAAATAGCGTAATTCAGGTTTTCTTTTAAATAATTGTATTTGGAAAGTACTGCTAAGGGAAAAAAAAAGTTGAAGAATTCAAATATTCCAAAAAACAGCACCAGCACTTCAGCATCCCTGGTCCCTGCCTCACTGAAGGCAGAATTGCTGGGCTTCCAGTGCCACTCAGCAAATTTCTACTTTCTAAGCAGCAAGCGTCAGTACAACAGAAACCCTCCTATCAGCATTACCAGCTGTGCCCAAAGCACAAAAAGCGCAAGCACATACACCGTAAAATCTCAATGTTTGCTGTGTGTAAACAGCACACTTCTGGAAAGGCAGAGAGAATATTTTTAGAGTAAACACCGCAAACATTTTTTGTCCTTTAGGACAGGTCAGAAAGCCGTTGTGATCCACTACTCATCTTCCTCATTTACCGCCGGCTCAGTCAAGGCATCTCTGTAACTCACAGGGATCACGACCACATCTCACAAGCCTGTTTTACTGCCTGAGAGAATGAAAGAAACTTTTCCTCTCACAGCAGTCCAGGTGCTTGGTGTGTTACCCTCCCTGTTAGTTTACATTAAAATACCAACCAATTCCAGAGCAGGAAATGAAGCAAGAGGAACCCAATTTCTAAACCTCAGCACTGGGATTACAGCTGCTGCCCCAGGGAGGAAAGCGGAGGAAAATGGAAACGCTCCTCACAGCGTGATTACACCCCAGAAATCCTCACAGAGATATGAGGTGGAGAAAATAGGCATGCTAAAGCACTGAAGCAGAAGACCATCTCCACCCCAAATTATTCACTTTCAGAAACCAGAGCAGCCCTCCAAGCCCCTGAGGATATCTTCTCTTAAGCAACTTCACCTGCAGCTGATGGGAACAGAAGGCTTGTCTGATGAAGAATGAAGATGCCAGGATTTTGAGACTGGACTTTAAATTAAAGAGCCCATGCTTGAAAGGTGGCCTGAAAGGTCTCAGCTTTTGACTTGAGAGAAAGCAGGAAGAGGCCAGAGAAAAGACTGATGCTTTGTTGTCTTTACTAAAACAATTAATGTGTAGTTTTTCAAAACACGCAGAATTAGGACAAAGTACGTTTGAGTTAAAAAGCTTGTGGAGAGAAGTTCTCAGTTCCAGAGGAAAGAAAAGCTAGCAAAAATACTACAAAGAAGATTGGTTTTGTTAAAGCCTCAATTAAACCAAAACTGAGATGGAGAGTGTTTTGGTTCAACCCTGAATAAAACACCTGCCCAGAAGAAAACTTTATGCAGCACATAACTGCTACTTGCAGACTAAGCAGGAGGGCTTCATCAGCTGAAGAAGGATCTTTCCCAGGTTACAGGCAAGCAGGTGCCAGTACCAGAAGGCCAACATGCAGCACGGAGAAAACACAGACCCACACTTGGTCACAAGCCAGATGGCTCCAGCATCCTCATTCCTTTCCAAGGGGATGAAGGGCACAGAGGGGAAATTACAAGTCCAGAACCTTAAGCACCCCTCACAGGCTTGGGCACCTTGATAACACAGGTGCTTGCAGAAGATTCTTTTTCTCTAACTGCATCAGGACAGTATTTCAGACTGATTTACTCTCTAGACACAGCATGCTATCACGCAGCACAACTTAAGAAGACTGAGAGCACCAGAGTGTGGAAAACAGGCTGGCCCAATCTTTTTCACTCTTTAGAAACAATACATCTTGCAGTCTGTGTCAACATCCTCCCAAAAATGCTTGATCTGTGCTTGATCTGTCCTGCATCTCAGAGGCTTGCTGCTGAAAACAATCCAGAATACAATTAAAACATGGACTCCCTTAAGTTTCACTTCCCTGTGCAATTTTATAATCGTCTCATCCATCAATTTTGAAAGAATATTAATAGTGGCATCAGCTGGCTCTCCCCCTCCTCTGCTGAGCCAGCTTTTTCCAACCACTGTCCCTGCCTCTCAGCATCTGACCACCGATGCTATGAGAAAGAGGAGAGTCGGGAAGTCAAGAGAGGACAACAGGGCACACTTAACATGGAGACCATTACGCAGAGGAGCCACTTCTCCATCAGAGAACTATGGCAACTTATGGTGCCTGAAGGTCTGCCTAAATGTGCTTACTTCAAAAGAAAAACCACACACACACAAAATACAGAGTTGTGTCAGGGATGAACTGAAGCCTCCTCAAGCTCAGATCAAATCCCAGGAACGCACCCCCTTCCAGGCTGAAGATGGGCTAGGCCAGTGACGTGCAGTCTTTTTTGGCTTTGTTTTTGGGGTTTTTTCTCCCAAAAAACCTTTTCCTCCGTAAGATGTGTAGATCTTTCCACTGAATACAAGCCATTTCTCCCAGTAACCTTCCACAGACTAAACAAAGTCCTTGGATCCCCAAGTACCTTCAGACAAGAGCTGAAGACCAGTCCCATGCTCCTAATAATCTCTCCTTCTCAAATACTAGCTCTTGGACTTACACACAGAGTTAATGCAAGAAGAAAAACTGGCTGGTGCCAGTTTTTAGCATCTGACTTATTAATTATTTTGTAAAAGTGTACAATCCACTGAGTAATCTCAAACTTTTTATGACACTGCCATTATTTTATGAATCTAGTTTGACACAGTTTATAGCGACCACAGCCATGATTTATATCACAAACTCCCAAGAACACAAGTCTGATTTTTAAATCACTGTCATCCAAACTGTTTCACTGCAGGTCAGCCTGGTCTGTTCCAAGACCAAATTTTGCTGGCAAACATTTTCTTTGTGGGTACATCCACTTTTCCTCATTTAGTTTGAGGAAACAAAAAAGCCCAAAGTACACAAAGAAAGCCAACTGTTATGTTCATTTGAACACCACCAGAAACGTCTACTTCATCCTCTCTTGCTGCTGTGTGAGGTTTGTATTAAGCACTTCCCCTCTGAATAAAGCTGTAGGAAGAAACTCACTGCAAATTATTCAGAAGATAAACATGCAGATAGTTAATGACTTGCTGGGACTACAGACATCACTTCTCTGGGAAGTGGCCAAGGTGCACCAACTTGTATTTCAGCTGGAAGCTCAGCCTCTAGAACCTGCACGCTCTTTCTTGCACTATCACGTTGCTACTCATTTCCAAAACACAAAAAAGACACAAGCAACCAGTGTGCCTCACTACAAACTAACATAATTTCAATATCATATTCAACCCCATAGAAGGCAGCTGAGATCCAGCAAGACTGCAGATAACAAAACACTGAGAAACATGGCAGAACACAGCATACTCTTTAGAGAGATATGGTTTATACAGAGTTGGCCTAAAGCAGCCGTTTACCCACTGATCTTGGAGGATGCCCACAGTATTGACTCTGGTCTAAAAGATGAACCCTCTAAAATGCTTCACTCAATGATACTGGGCTGGCATTCACCTAAAGTTTGAGCAAGTGAATATTACAGATCTAAACTGGAATCAAGACTGTATACAACCCTACCAGGGTATCTAGATCTGGGACCTCTGGAAAATGGTAACAGGCTTGAGCGATGGTACCCAAAAACAGAGAAACAGAGGGTATTTGTTAGGGAAACAAAGGAACAGAGGGGAAGGAGGGGGACACTGGGGAGAGCAAATTTAAGGGGATAAGAAATCATGCTGTCACAAAGGAAAGAGCAGGACAGAGACAGGCAAGTCAGAAAGGACTTGGGAAGCACCACAGCTCTGCCCACCCCATCTTTAAATGGGACCCGAGCGTAACCTGACTCTGGGCTGCAAAACTCCCTAGCATAGCAGCAGATGACCTGCTGAGCAGGTTGCCTCACTCTAGCAACAACCACCATCCACTGACAAATAGTGCTCTTCAGCAGGCCCTTATCTCATGGGTTAGAGATCAGCCCGAAGGTCTATGCCCTCTGGACTATTCAGGCCACTGCAGGTTCATATGGCAAGGCCTAATTTTTATTATCTCTACCCTTCCGCTCTCTATAGTTGTAAAATTACATTTAAACCTTTAATACAAAGACTACAAACTTCATCATTTCAAAATTATGAGGTACCATAATGAAGAGTACCCACACAATCTTCACCCACCTCCAGTATACACTTGCAATGACTCTGTCTCCTATTCAATTATCACAAACCATTTCAGCCCTGGAAATCAACGGCTTCAGGAAAAAAAAAGCAACAGCTGTCTCAAACCCTGCCTCATCCACTAGAGGTCAGGAAGATCAGCGAACAAGGCAATGCAGGAAGAAAAAGAGACAATAGCCTTACTTCGGCACCTGCAGGCAGGAATTACCTCCTTCTTGGCTCCACAGTCTTTTTAAGATGCTCAGCAAGTCTCTGAAACCAGTTTTTTCTTCAGGTGACCCCTAATGGGGCAGACCCCTAATACGACAGGATGCCTTTACAAAGCCAAGGTGTTTAGGGTTAATCTATAAAAGTGCCAACACTTAACAGCTGAGGCCAGTTATTCTTGTGCTTCCAGGAGATGAACTGCTACATCATGCCAGGTACTCTAGGACAAGTGGAAAATTAAATCATCCCCAAGTATCAATTTAAGGCAACCAAAACTGAAGGGCATTTCAATCACTTGAGGTTTATTTGCTCCTTGACTGCATTCCTCAGCTATGAAAATGAAGACAGTACCTGTACACAGCAAGAATAAGAACTTCCCCACCTGAGGAAGCCTCCCAGGAAGGAATAAGCAGCACTGGTCAGTTCAAGGTCTGGGTGGGGTGTAAAATAAACAGATGTGGAGACACATGCAGAAAGTAAATGTGGGGAAGAGAAAATGAATAATGCAGCAATTACCTATCCATTGAAAGAGGGACACCGTGAAAGAGAAAAAATGATGCAATTACAGAATTAAAGATTGTATCATAATGCAGATGCAAAGGGGAGTTCTGCAACGTTAGTCCTGGCACTTCATTTCTTTTGTCTGCCTGATTTTGTAATCCCATTGTTCTCCTGATGTCATTATTTTGTAAGCAATTTAAATTCAACACAATTATGTGTTCATATGTTTACACCTTTTCATCATTAATAACATGTGGAAAAACTGGTAGTCTCTGCTCCCAATATGACTGATGCCTTCAGCAGATGGCTGTGAAGGACAACTCCCTTTCTTCCACCTTTATCCGAGGGGACAGGGAGTACAGAGAGAAGCTTTATATTTAAACTTCAATTCTATGCACAAACATTTAGAGAGTTTGGGTTTGTTTCAGAGGAGGAAATCAAGACCAACATCAGTCCACTATGCTGGAATGAACTGTCACAAATCAGATTTTAAGAACAGAAGTACTGAGCAGCTGATGAACTTTGCCCAAGGTTAGAAGGAAAGCTCTCAAAGACCTGAGCCCCACTAACAGCCTTCTGCCCAAGCCACTGAACTCCTCCTACCTCCACATTAAAACTTGCTTAAGTGTAATTATTGCTGCTAACTTCAGGTCAGGGAAGAAGTACATCATTTACTCACTACGTTTGTTGGTGAATGCAGTCAATGAGCAACTTCAGGCAGAGTGTCATATAAAATACAACTGGCAAGCAAACATTACAGTTGTGTGTGTTTATCCTGGATGATAACTGTTATCATATTGGGTCTCCTAAGTAAATTACCCTGCACACCTTGGACTTCAGGCAAATTGCCAACACATTTCTCAGCGTCACATCAGCCTGGGTCACCCTGCTTCATGAGGGAAAGCAGCTACAATAGCAACAACCTAACTTGTTTTATTTGCAGATGGTATTAGCCAGCAAGAGGCAATGCATCTGACAGCATGCTCTCTATGCATGCTTCATGCTTTTTAAAAGTTCTTACTCGCCTTTGTATGCCCCCAGTTGCAAACACACACGCAGCTTTTCTTTTAAGCAGTACTTTTATTTGGTCTAACTAACACAAACTTTACACGCTCTTTTGTTCCTAACAAAGCAAGCTTCACTTCCATCCTTCCCCATCCTCAGAGAGAGGAGCCTGCAAAACCTGGAGACTTGATAGCTCCAGGTGCAGTCAGACCCTGCAGTATCCCAGGCACTCGGGGCACACCAGCCCTTTCTAGTGCACATCTTTTGGAAAAGCTCCACCACGGAAAAGTCCGTTGTGGGGATGAAAGCACTGCAATCCTTCCCTCTTGGCATGCAACCTGCAGTGGAACCTCTGTTTAAACCTTCAGTTTAAAACCTAACAGAGAAAGAACTCTATGACCACTAAATGTATGTAGTTAGTACAATACATTTAACAACAGGCAGAGATGGTACTGCAGCAACATTTTACCCTACAGCTGGCAGGATTTCTGACATGGAAGCTTGGGTGGCTGGCACCAAAAGAGGAGGGACCTGCACAGGATGCCTTGTCTAAGCCCAAGAGTCCATTCTTACCTACCAGAGTCATCTACCATGCCAAGCTGCCAGTGGTCTGCCAGAGTTGGTAATCATGAAGAAGAAAGGAAGGAAAGCACGAGATGTTCTCCTTCACTAAATAACACATCTCTAACAATGTAGAGACCTACGCTTAGATGCCAGAGGTTCCCAGGTAGAGTTTTTATGGGGAGAGGGAAGAGCATCACCTTTTCCTGGCTGGCATGACTTGGTGCTCCACATCCTCCATAACCTACGATGGGCGCAGCTTCACAGATCCTCCCTTCATCTCACCTTGACAGATGCATCTGGTTTTAGCTGCATCACAGGCTGTCTGAACAGGAGTGGCGTATGGGTGTTTGAGATATACCTTGGCACTCTGAGGTGTCGCATAATATTTTGACATTAGAGAGTGACACTGGTGATCCCTGAAGAGCCATTCTCTATGCCTCAGGACAACAGGCGTGTACTATCTGAAGACCAGCAGCAACAAAGAGGGTATCAAAACACACACTGGCTGAGGAACTGCCATGTGGATCCCGTGAATGCTCTAGACACCTCTGACACGCCTATTTCTAATGCTGATACTTGTCTTTTCCTTCAGTCCAGGTCTGGAAGAAATGCATCCACCACATCCAGCACAGCTATACCATCTAGCACAGACACAGAGCAGGTGAAGGTAAGTCAGCTTTCCTTAGTACAGTGTTGCCCAGTTTTCCTAGGCAGACCACCTAAGACACTCATGTCAGAGCAGAAACTATCTCTACTGGGATGCTCAGCAACACAGAAGCACACCCCTGACACCTTACAGCACCACATCAGCCCAAGTGCACACGTGCCTAATGTAACTGTGGGGAGAGGGCTGGGTGGGAATCGGAGGCTGTATTCACTCACAGAAGCTATTTCGGGAGGAACATATGGCTCTGAATATTATCAGTATCAAATTATCATTGAATTCAACAGGATGATGCCAGTGAACACCCTGATTATCAGGCTGCCGGTGCACATGTGCAAGTTTGTGCATAAGTCCTGCTCAGGATGCACAGTCCCATCTGCTCTAATGCTCACCTTGGTTCAGCCCAAGGTATTTTGGAGGTCAAAGAAAGCTGGCTCCAAGCTATGGCTGTCATCCTGCAAGCTTTCCTAAATCTCAGGTGGTTTTAGCTTGACAAACCAAAGGGTAGCCATGCTGCAAGGAGGAATAACAAACAGGACTCATCTGTGGGAGATCTGTGTCCTCTGCCCTCCAGCTCCCACTCCACTGCAGCTCTCTGCAATGCTACCTCATGCCGACCCCTGCCCTGGAGACCACGCACATCCTGCAAATTGGCCAGGGCTACAGAGGTGCTGTACCTCTGAGCATCACACATGCAGTGCCTAGCCAGGCAGCTGCTACCAGGTGGAACAGAGAATAGCTATAAACAGTCTAGTTTTTGTCAGAGAGAGCACTGCTTTGAAGATTTCCCAGACAGCCACTAGTGGAAACACAAGTGAGAAATTAGCGATCTTTCAGGCTGTCAACCATTGGTGCAATCTGGTTGAAACCGGCCAAATGTGAGACAAAAGCCTGGGGAAACTAAGATAAAATGAAATAAAATAAAACCAGATGAAAACTATGGTGTGTTTGATTAGTAGTGTTCCCATGTTCTGCTACAGTCCAGAAAACAACGCCTTGCTCAACTGAGTCTTTGAACTGCACATCACACACTGCGGTTCAGCTCTGTAACTGCCCAGCTGTTTAGCATCTGGAAGAGGAAGGGGCAAACTGCAAATTCATTTATATCTGGGGGTAACTCCACAGGGGTAATTTCTGCGGCAGAAAGACAGACAGGGCAAGAAGACTTGCATCTGAAAGGTGTGAAATGCTTTGTCGGGGCTAAAGGACTATTACTCAGCTCTAAGTATGAAGGCAGCTAGGACTCCTTTCTGTTTCACAAGCACTAGCCTTGGAAATTAACTTATCCCAGAGATTTCAGCATTCTTCTCTTTGTCATCACCAACGTCCCTCAGCCCATGCTTCTGGTGCTTGGCTACCAAGGGTGCCTTTGAGGCAGGGGGCAATTCTGCTGCAGTCATATCAGCAAATGCTGAGCCCGTGCCAGCCCAGGACAAAGGGAGATGCTGCACTGATGAGAGCTGGTTTCCTCTAACTCCTCTCATTTTGACAGATCATGCTACAGAGCAACAACAGTTCGAAGGACTCCTCTGCTCCGTTCACAGAGCCCAGTTTAGCAGTACGAAACAGCATTGACAAAACAAGGAGGCAACTCCAAACAGACTCAGAAACAGCTCAGGAATTTCTCTGAAGAGCTGCTTTCTATAAAGGGGAGGAAAGCCCAGCCTCCCATCTCACTTCCAGCCCACCCACCCGCCGGATAGAGGCAAAGCATAAGAACAGGAGAGAATTTAAGGCATGCCAAGATCCCAGGCTCTGGAAACTAGTTTCCCACATGCTCCATAAAAAGAGAGCACTCACACCCAAAACCTACTGCTTTGAACTCAGATTGCACACCATTTACTCAGTTAAATAACCACACTCAAGTCAGTGAAATTACTTGCTTGAATATTTTGATGTACGGAAGGGCTGCAGAACTGGCTAGCAAATAAACATAAGTATACAAAAGGCAATGTAAGAACACTCTTCTTTTAAAGAGGCTGGAGCCTTAGACCAGGTCCCAAAGTCAGCAGCCTCGTGGTCAAAACCAGAAATGAGCGGGTCTTTGGTAGAGTCACATCAATTGATCAGGGTGCATGCATACTTCTAGACCTACGTCCTCTAGGCACCACCAACTGACTGGGGTCACAATCTGAAAAAATATTTCATTGACTTAGAAAACTGAATTCTCCTCAGAAGGATGGCCTAAGCATTTAGGAGTATTAGCTTCCAGCAAGACTTCAGGTTCCAAGTGCAAACTAATCCTCCATAAAATTCCAGCTGCTCCTACTCTGCTGGTATTGGTAGCAAGTATGGTCAGCTCTTCTGTACAGAACTCAAAGCATGGCACTTGTTCCCAGCCTCATGCAAGTAAAAAAGATGCACAGTTCACACCCTAGAAAGCTTATGAGAGGCAACCCTGAGCTTAAAATCTTCCCAGGCAAGCTTGCTTGTGAGTATCCCCCTTTCATTTCACTGACTAAAGTTAAAACTGTGCTGAAGCCTCCGTCAGACTGTGGCTGATGGAGCTTCTAACCCAGTTCATCAAGGAGTCAAGGTGAGAACTTGAGAACTGGAGCCGGGAACAGGTATGACAAAACACACCCAGAGATTCTGGCAAAGCTGAAGGCATAAGTACATCACTTGGAGAAGGGTGACCAAAAAGCATCTACCTGCCTGTTCCCTGGGCACTCTACTAAGCCACAGCCTATCTTTGGACAAGACGTTCAATCTGAGTTATTGCATTTGCACATATAATTTAAACACACTATATTAAGGTCAAAACAATATTTATTATCTTTCTGGCATTTCTGATCTGGATATTCCACAGCACTGGCCAGTACTCCCAAGGCTTCCCAACATAATAAAACTTCCATCAGGTGTGGCCAACCAACTTTCCGCCCCGCAGACAAGCAACAGAAAAGAGACATTACTTTCATATGTCTCCATGTGCTTAGCCAGCTGTCCAAACCCTCTGACAGACCTTCATAGCTTTGAATTAGAGGTTTTGGCTTTTTAACTACACTGCCATCAAAAGCATGTGCACAGTGGGAACTTTCCACAGAGCTCCATCCCGACCACCATGGGCATGCCAGTGCCACAGCCAGCAACAGCACTGGGCTGTCCCAGCTTTGCGCACCTCGGCCAGGGCCACTTTTACGTTTCACATTTCACACTATTAATAGGCTGAAATCTAGTTACGGACCATTACATAGCCAAGAACAGTGTTTTCAGCAGAAGGGTTTTTTTCCTAAATTACTATTATTATCATCCCATAGGCCCTGCATTAGTGCAGACTCAGTGGGCATCTCAAAAAGAACTGAGACCCCGTGCTGGGTACAGAAAGGCTAAAAACAGGACCTTCACAGATATCAGAAGTTGGAAGGTTACAAATACTTTCCAACAGCCTCAAGCAGACCCCAAATCTAAGCAAATCTGTAACAAAAGCTCTATGAAACGTCTTAGTAAAAAAAACCCAGCAAACAAAATCAAAACCATAGGCCCTATCGGTGAGGAGGAGGAAGAGTTTCACTGAGAAAACAAGAGAGGAATTACTATGCTGTTTGCCTTTTTTTCTTTTTTTTTTAAAAAAAGACATCTATTACACAAACACACGCTCTTAATGCCTCCCCGGCTAGCAGCCTGGTGCACGCATCCTAAGCGTACCTACATTT
This sequence comes from Neodrepanis coruscans, assembly GCA_013400695.1. Classification (NCBI taxonomy): domain Eukaryota; kingdom Metazoa; phylum Chordata; class Aves; order Passeriformes; family Philepittidae; genus Neodrepanis; species Neodrepanis coruscans. Next base: position 10,600 of record VYZS01095190.1, on the reverse strand, counting down.
CAGCAGAGACAGAACTGCTCCTGGAGAAAGTCCCTCCGCCGGACGGCGTGTCGGAACAAAGCGCTCGGGTGAGAGATGTCGCCAGGGTCCGTAAATCACATTTTTGGCAGCTCGACCTCAGCCAGCAGACAGTATCTAATGCCATAAGGAACTCTGAACGCTGCCGCTCTGCAGAGCGACGATCCTACCTGAGCAGGGGGGCTTCACACCTCTCCTCCTCGTCGGTAAAAAAACAAACAAACAAACAAAAAAAAACTAAAGCCGTTTTCTAAAAGCCCGGCGAGATGCCTGGCACTTAATGACAGCACTCGAGTTACCGCATATCTTCTCCGCTAACTGCCGGCACAAGGAAGGGAGCGGAAAATCAACCAAACCCAAAACACCCAACGCAAAACCACCACCAAACCTCCCGCAGGAACAAAGGACCCCAGCAAACCCCGTCTCTAAGTTATGTGGATTTACTTGCTCGCCAAGCACACAGATAACGCTCTTCCGCTCGGAACAGCCCTAGCGCGATGCAGCCGCGACCCCGCCGGCTCTCGAAGTCAGCCCCGTGCCCCGGCGCCCTCCCGGGACGCGGCGGGCAGCGAGCGGCCCCGAGCGCTGATCGCCTGCTCACCTGCACCGCGCATCGCGACGCGGCACCGCCCGCGGGGAGCGGCGGAACCCCGCTCTGCCCGCAGCCGGCCGAGTGCGGCGGGGGCCGCCCAGGGCAGCCGCTTACGAAACCCGCGTCTCCCCCTCGCCCGGGCGGG
>VYZS01095137.1:0-15908 GCA_013400695.1 Neodrepanis coruscans | reverse complement strand
GTTCCCTTCCAATTCAGCATATTGTAAGAGTCTATGATTCCAAAGTGTCCATGTCCCCACTCAGTTTGGTATCATCATCAGACTTCATCAGGCTTGATCAGGCCTGGTCCCATTTTCTGGATGATTTACAAAGCTCAGGGGCCCAATATTAATCCCTGGGAGACTCCACCTGTGCCAGACTGCCAGTTTTAAAAGGAGCTGTATTCCACCACCTCCTTGGTGTGGCTGGGCAACCAGTTCCCCACTCACTGCATTGACCACTGGTCTTGGCTGTAACATACCAGTTACACTCTAGGAGGAGGCTGCAGGAGACCATATAATTTAGTCACTTGTCTTACACATAAAATGACACCTACTTTAATAAAAACTGAGCATTTCAATTTTTTCTAGTTTTCCTGCCTCTATACCTTTTTTTTTGCTTATGCAAGAAAAGAATGGAAACTTAGCCACATGTATATAGCATCATGTCTGATCCTAAAATTAGGCTAAAGCATGACTATTATACAAGACTATGTGCTCCAACATTTCTTGCTTCATATCTCTTTTTGGAGAATTCCCCTATCTCGTCATTGTAGATCTAGCTACTCATCCTTGTAGATCTAGATAAAACAGGTGTGTTTTGCATCATAAATAATAACTTTACTTTGACTTTAAATGGCAGTAATATTTGGGAATAATGTTCTTTTCCTCTAAATTGGGCAGTCAACTGAGGTAACTAGTGTTTTAGTCCCTATTTTGGAAGTAGTTCATACTGACTGAAAGTTCTGGAATGGCAGGGCCACCACCTGTGGCACCCTTCATTGTCAAATTGTGGGAAGTGAATTGTCAGCAAGACAATGGAAGAATCATGTGCAGTTAGATGAGATAAAGTGAGTTTGATAAAATGGCTTAGCAGAGATGCACACTTGGAGCAAGTTATTGCAATGAGTAGCCAGAGGAAAAAGAACTGATGGGAAAAAATAAAATATTCAATACTTTACACCACCCAAAAGATGAACAGTTTAAAGCAAGTTTCTATTTTGGATAACCACAATTGATCCAAGAACATAGAATCATCATGATGTGAAATCACAGACCACCAGATTGCCAGGAGCTCCAGAAACATCTAAGTCTGACTTACAGGTATAATTAAAGGTTTATATGGAGTTATGTCTGGTTTTGACTATACAAAAAAATTCTTAAATTTAATTTAGATGTACTACAGGATGTACTTGTTGAGCAATTAAAAACACTCTTCCACTAACATTAATTTGAATTTATTTATATAGCTTTGCAGAATTCTGTTAGTTTGCTTATACATTATAAATATGTTATTTTTACAAGAAAGTAAGTTTTTTGTATCAATTAATATGATGCAACTAGAAAGGGAAATTTATATGTGTAGTTGTTACTCATTCATATTATTGCTTGGCTTTTATGCCAAGGCTAACATCCTTTCTTTCTTGAACACTCTGAAACATATAATGGCTGCAAGTTATTTAAACCCTAATTCTCCCCTTGTCTCATGTAATATACTCACGTAATCTCAAACAACACAGCACTTCCTACCTTTGTGTTGGACAACAGGGTTAGTTACCAGTGACTCAAAAGAAGGCTGTCCCCAGTGAGTTATGAACATATAGTGCAGCATTTAATAGCAGTATACTTTCATAAGTCAGAGAGAGCTCACGATGTATGGTCTACCTTCTTGTGGTCTATATTTAAGATATTGCTTCTCACTTATTCTCTTGTACTGTTTTAGCTAATCTCCAGCTCTCTGTTTAAAATTACTTTATATTTATGATCTTTTAGATACATTTAAAATATTTTTAAAAGAAAGATATTTGCCCCTCTTTATGCTCTTGTGGGTTTTCTGATTTTTGTTAAATAAATTGCATCACTTAGAAATGAGCCTGGAGTACAAAATTCCATTAAAAATATAATGTTTTAGAAGTATATAGAAAATTTCTGCCTGAATACTTATTTGGTGGTACTACTTGAAAAATTGGGCGATCTTACACACACATGTGGCCCTGAAGCTAGGAGGAGAGCAGCAAAAATGAGTTCTGAAGGAATTGTTAAATATTCAGGAACAACACCCTCCCACACAGAATCCTCCCAGAAAAACTGGCTGCTCGCAGCTTGGATGGGTGGACTCTTTGATGGGTAAAAAATGGGCTGGATGGCTGGGCCCAGAGAGTTGTGGTGAATGGAGCTCATCAATAGCTGTATTCCTTGGGGCTCTGTTTTGGAACTGGTCCTGTTTAACATCTTTACTGATGATCTGGATGTGGGAGTTAAATGCAACCTCGGTAAATTTTCAGGCAATACCAACTTGTGTGGGAATGTTGATCTGCTTGAGGGTAGGAAGGTTCTACAGAGAGACCAGGACAGACTCGATCAATGGGCTAAGTAGAACTGCATGAAATTCAACAAGGTGAAGCACCAGGTCCTGCACTTTGGTCACAGGAAGCCCATGCAGCACTACAGGAGGAGTGGCTTGGGATCTGCTCAGCAGGAAGGGACCTGGGAGTGCTGGTTGACAGCCAGCTGGATATGAGCCAGCAGCGTGCCCAGGTGGCCTAGAAGGCCAATGGCTTCTTGGCCTGTATGAAGAATAGCGTGGCCAGCAGGAAGAGGGCAGTAATCACCCCCCTGGTCTCAGCAATAGTGAGGCTACACCTCGAGTATTATGTTTGGTTCTGGGCCCCTCGCTTTAAAAAGGACATTGAGGAGCTGGAGAGTGTCCAGTAAGGGGCAAAAGGCTCATGAGAGGTCTAGGAAACATGTCTTAGGAGGAACAGCTGAGAGAAATTAAGAGGCTCAGGGGGTCCTCATTGCCCTCTACAAGCACCTGAAAGGAGGTTGTAGAGAAGTGGGGGCCAGTCTCTGCTACTGTGCCTGCAGTGAGAGGACAAGAGGAAATAGCCTTAAGCTAAGACAGGGACGTTCAACTTAGATATTAAATTTTTTTTTTTTAACTCCTAAGATGGTCATGCATTTGAATAGTTTGCCCAGGGAGGTAGGTCATGGACTTGCCATCCCTGGAGGTGTTTAAGAGATGTCTCAATTTGGTGCTGGGTGATAGCGTTTAGTGTTCTAAGGGTTACAGTGGTAGTGCTGTGTTCACAGTTGAACTTGATGGGCTTAGAGGTCTCTTAGAACTTTGATGATTCTATGTTTCTATGATTCTATGAAATGGCTACATTACTAGAGGCAGATGGTGATGAAAAAAGCCAATTTAGCTTTAAGCTTTATACACAGTAAAGACAAAGGGGAAAATAGATGTGAAACAACACAAAGTTTTTGGGTGATGAATTTGAGTTGGTTTCACCACGGAACATTATGGTTTCTATAGAAATTAAATCTATATACTTAGTTTAAGTAGAAAACCTATTGTACAAAGATCAAGATTTACTAAAGGAAAGATAAAGAGATGCTTACCTTTGTAACGATTTTTCATGCACTCTTTCTCCTTAANAGTCCGGCGGGGAAGGGAAGGTCCTTAAAAAGCCGTGTTGAGAAGAGATGCCTTCAGCTTAGAGTTCCCGGGGAAAAGAGAGAGAGAGCATGCTCTCTCACGTAGATATAGTCCAGCCCCCTTCCCAGCATTCCTTCTGGGTATCCCGGGCTGATGGGAAAAAGACCCAGGCAGGGGGTAACCTCGGTAACCTGGCTACTCCTCCCAGCCAGCATGTAGGCATAGGAGAAAGAGTTATTTTTTCCTTTGTCTTCCCCTGTGGTTTTAAGCCAAACCATTATAGAGCCACAAAGTTTTTCATGATTTGCTGTTCTGATGTGTGTAGATACATAATGAACAATCTGCATGTAATCACTCCTTGAATATCTCTTTCTTTTTAATTTAAAATACAAGACTCTCTCACATAGAACTCCGAGACACTGATGTTTCTTGGATAACCACACCCTCTACCTGACACATGATGTAACCTCTTTTATACTCTGGCTATGGATCTACCTAGAACAACATAGCGTATGATACCTTGTGACTAGTATGCTAGTAGTCACTTTATATCTTTTGCTGTAGGACGACCAGAAGTTCTAACCCCTTCTAGTGTTACCATGTTATATAAAAGCCAGATTTCAGGATGTGGACATTTCCATTAAAACCTACCAGAATGTCTGTTAAATCTGGCAGACAGATTATTTTGGGAACAGTATGAAGTTATTTTAGACAAATTCTTTAGTATAAACAGTCAGTTTAAGTCTCATCCCCTCAGAAATTAAAGACTTCTTTTACTCCTGGGAGGTCTTGGAACCACCAACATTCCTCCTGGACAATTTGGGATCTGAATGGAATTATCTTCAAATGGAGATTAATAAATAACATAACTAAAGGAAAGTGAAGTTTCAAGAATGTCCCAATATTCTGGCTTTCACAACAACACTGCGTCTGCATATTTATGAAGATCTATGAATTTGTGAGTTCCAAAACTTCGCTTAAATAATTGAAGATCTTCATGCAAATTTTTTAAAGTAACTGTGGATTTGATTAAAGAAAAATGCTGATTTTTCGTTAAAAAACACAGAGCCTTGCCATTCAAAGGAGGAAAATCTGTGATGATTTAGTATTATGACTCAGTTTCACCTCCAGGATTGCTGCTGATGTGACCCTTATGAAGCTACCCTTGCAAGACACCTGGCTTTTTCACTGTTCCTCACACTTCCATGGCTGGGAGAGTCTTTTCCCAGATATGGGTCTTCAAAGTCTCTTGTACTACTCCAGCATTCTCATTTCACAGAAACAGAGGACAGCAAGTTAGAGAATAACTTTCTCAATGAAATGTAGCAATTGTGTTTACATCTAATACATACACACAAACATAAAAAACACACACAAAATAAATATATGTGTAAATAAAATATCCATGTTTGCAGTGCAGGTGAAAACAAACATCTGACTCATGCACAGAATATGCATACCAGGAGGGCACTTCAGTTTATATGGCAATACAAGATGATTTCGTTCAAATTTACAAACATGAGAAATCAGATCCCAACTCCAGCATTAAGACTGTTTATGTGAAGGCAGACTCAGTGTTACTTCTCCTTCCAACTTGTGTTTTCCAACTCTTGCCATCGTAGCTGCACTTAGAATTTCTCATTGTTCTGAAAATAAATGCAAGCTGCAAAATTCATAATTCCAAAGCCTGTACTGTCTGTGCCACAGCTGTATTACCCTCGTAGTGCTCAGCACAGGTTGGCTAGAGGGGCATATACCAACAGGCTGCATTTGAGGTGATCCATTTCAAGAACACATTCCTAACCTGCAGGCTGCAGTTCTCTTGAGCACAGCTGCTTTCAGACCACTGGGTTTAATAGATGCATATGTGTTCTGTCTTCCACTAGTTTCTTAGTTTGGTTCACGACTCCATCATTGTGCTATCTACATTACAAAGAATTAGGAAGTTCACAAGGTGAATGCTAGTTAAAAACCCCCAACATTTTAGTGTAAACCTGGAAATGGTCATATTTTTGAGTACTAAACCAAATTTCTCTCTATTCGTCTTCTCTGCACCAGAAAACCTCTATTGTTCCTCTGCCTACATCAGTTTCCTTCTCTATGAAATGAAAACTCCTATTCTAAGGAAAAACCTCATCAAATTAAAACACAGGAAACTGTATTTAAGGCAGGATGTTACCAAAAGCACTTCTTAAAAAAAAATCAAGCATTTCCTGCATGGCCCAAAGTAAGCATTGCAGACAGGTATCATAGCAGCACAAGGAGCAAACAGCTCACCAGTTCTCAGTCGTATGCCTCAGTCTGGTACCAGTGCACTGATGAGAAGGGTAGTTTTTACTACCCAAAAAACCATGTTCACAAGTGATACATTGGACTGGGAAAGGCAAAAATTATGTCCAAGGAATGCAGAATGTTCTCAGGAGGCCCAATTTGGATGTATTAAAACTGAAAAATTACCCGATGAAACCAGGAGAGGGCAATGAGCACACAGAATATTGTTGATAGTTAGAAAGGTCCAAGTTACTGAAGGATATGCCATTTTCTTCTTTATAATCAAGGGGTAAGTATTTATTTGCACCTCACTGGCTCTGAAGAAGCTGCAATTCTGAGGTTAAATATGACCACATTGCACACAATAGGTCTAGGGGTCTCACAAAACAAAACAAAGGTTTCCACATCAATCTTGCTAAAATAAAAATCAATTCAGAATTGCTGCTGAGAATTTCCTCTTGGGCTAAATGGAAGAATGTGTCTAACTGGAAAAATTCCCAGAATTAATGCCACAGAAATTTGCATTTAAAAAACCCCAAACCAAACCAACAAGCAGCATTTAGAAGTAAAAAACCCATTACTAAGGTCTGTTCTAAGAAATTGCTTTCACAACAGTCTTCATATGAAGGCACTGTCTGAACTTCTTTCCCAAAACATATTCTTTTCAAGAAGCCTATTTTAGTCACCTTCAGAATGCTTTTGGTGAACTCAGAAAAATCTGTGTGTTCATTAACAAAAGGAGGACAGCATTTGTTTGGTTTCCCCAGAAAGAACACTTGCTGCTCTATGTGTTGCTGTAAAGTCTGCTGCAGACATAAACAACAATAAATTGTCCTGCTGGATTGAGGTATATAATTTTCTCAGTTTTCTTTGACAGGAAACTCCCTTTAAGAAGACAGGGTAACTGTTAACTTCAAAGATGCTGTAAATAAAAAAAAAAAAAAAATAAAAAAAGGTTTCTTCAGCTGAAACAAAAATAACCTTCTCCAAAAGCAGATGAATAAGGTCCATCATTATTCTCAGGTATAAACAAGTGCAGGGGTTTATACTGGAGGATTTTTATAGCTGAAGTGGAAATACGTTCCATTTAAAAAAATTCTTCAGAAGCTCAAGTCCTGATTTTTTATTTTTCAACCTTAGTAATTTAGGTGGCATGTGTTGGATTCTGTTTGTGTCATAAAAGTATTGGTTTAATATTTAATAACATAATATTTAAAGTCCTGAGGAATTCAAAATACTTTCAGTATCCACAGGAGCAAACAAACACGTATGGCCTGCATACCTAATAGTCTAGTGGTTTACTGCAGTGAGAAACTGCCCATCACATTTTATGGTTTAACCTCAGTGCTTAGTTTTTTATGTGTTCAAATGAGTTAAGTTTGAGTTTCTTGAGGGTATTGCTATCTCACACTTAATACACACAGTTTGTTCACTGCTTGGAACATCCTTATGATATAATTAATTTTAAGTATCTGTATAGCTTATAAAAACATGACTTCATGTGATACAAATAACAACATGACTATTATTTTTGTCATGGAACATTACTGAATTAAATATTATATTCTTAAACAATAAACTTTATTTTTTTATGAGAGCATTACTTTTACAATTGAGGTGCTGCCACAGTGAGCAAAATAAAAATGAAGGGAAATTTGCCTTAAAATCAAAAATGATAAAAGATGGTTTCTAGATGCTACATAGCTAGCCACCAATGACTCAAAAGAATAGGAATGTCTTATTTACAGGCTTCTTGGGAGAAGTACTTTTCAGTAAGGATTTCATCACAAGGACGTGCACAGGACTCATTGGGACTGCACAGGTGAGACAGGACTGACTGAATTACACTAAACTGCAGCAGAAATCTGTCCTTTTTTCTGGCCTTTGTTTGCTACCTATTAACCCCAAAGAAAGGAATCTGGCCAGTTTCATCAGGTATGGGATGTAGTTTATGTACATGTTTTAACACTGAGCAAAAGCTGCAAATCATGATGTGAGATTGAGTATGTGGAATTCTGTGGTCCTCTGGTACCAGGCTATTTTTGAGAAGTCTCTCCACCCACTATGCCTTTTAACTACAATGTGGATCTTAAATGTGATTTTATAAACTCCAGCTATGATTGTGTGTTCTGAATATAAATTTTGAGTGGTGAAGGAATTTGAATTTTTCCAAGTGATACAGTACTCATTCTGATCCCAGGGTTCAGAAACCAAAAACCATGTAAGAAAAGAGAAGATTTAGCAATTTATCTTAATTAATGTGTTTGGTGACTCCTTGAGAAAGATGTCAGACTGTCTTCAGATGCTTGGATACAAACTTCCAAGATGTTTCAGGGAGGGGGTAAGTGGGCCTCTCCACCCCCAGCTGACACTCACTAGTGGTTTTCTCAGTCCTGTAGCACTCCATCGTTTGGAAGCAAGAACGCAAAGTTAGATAAATACATTTTTAGCTCACCAGAGGCTGTGTCTAAACTGTTCCTTTACAGCAATATGCCCCTTTTTTGCAGTTAGAAAACCAGGAAAGGACAGTCATTCCAAAGGACAGATAATGGTAGGGTTCATTTCACTTCAGTTTCAAAGCTGCTGCAGCTCTTCAGTACAACCTTGACCTTCCCTCATGAAGCAAGAAGCCAGAAGGAAAAAGTGAGGGACCTTATAAACATGAAAAGTGAACAAGAACAATGAACAAAACTTTGCTTTATTTTTCTTAATTCTGCGGCCAACACTTTTCATGCTTAAAATGTTTTTATTCATGCTTATGTTAACAGGTATTTTCTTACTACAGGTGCTGTCCTGAATGATGACTTCAGGTGAGGTGTTCAATTCAAATTATAAACAATGCACAGTTTTTTGTTTTGTTTTGCTTTGTAGGGAAGGGAAAAACTATTGCATCAGCTGACTTTGGGATGTGGTGTGCTCTCTATCATTTGACCTCTTTAATCCAAGGCTGTCTTTCTAAAAAAGATACCTTAGCTCAGAGACTAATTATAACCTCTATGCAGAAATTACTGGGTGAAATTCCATTGCCTGTGTTATGCAGAAGATCAGACTGTACAGGTCCTTCTTGGCCTTAAAATTTTGTAAATCCAAATTCTAACACATGTAATCTTACTCAGAGATTTCCTCAGAGGTTTATATAAATGAATATTTCTTTTTCTTTCTGTCTAACACTGCTCATTAACACTTCAACAGAGATGTCGTGCTCTTCCTTAGTAACTTAGTACAAAGAACAGTGATGGGAGAGACTTCTATAACGTGCTTTTGAATTTTCCATGACATAATGCAAATCTAAGTTGCTACCTGCTGTTTTTTAGTTTTTGGCAAATACTAAGCTGTAAGGACAGGGCAGGAATCATGGAAAGGCAAGTAGTAGTTTGAGAAATACAGTACCTTGTCCTTCTTAACTCAGGACTTTTTAATTGTGCTCTCATTTTACTTCCTATCACATTCAAACTTCAACTTTAATTAATCGAAGTTTAACAACAAAGGAGTTCTGCTGGTAACAATTTTATAATTTTAATGCAAAATTAAATCCAAAGCCAGACATACTGTAAATAGTTTTAGGCACCACAATACAAAAAAAGACATTAAACTATTAGAGAGTTTCCAAAGGAGGACTACGAGTATGGTGAAGGGCCTTGAGGGGAAGCTCTTTGAGGACTGACTGACGTCACTTGGTTTGTTCAGCCTGAAGAAGAGGAGACTGAGGGGAGACCTCATTGCAGTTACAACTTCCCCATGAGGTGAAGTGAAGGGGCAGGCACTGATCTCTTTTTTTGTGGTGACCAGCAACAGGACTCAAGGAAACTGCATGAAACTGAGTCAGGGGAGGTTTAGGTTGGATATTAGGAAATGATTTTTCATCCAGTGGATTGTTGAGCACTGGGAGTAGGCCCTCAAGAGAAGTTGTCACAGCACCAAGCCTGTCTGAGTTCAAGAAGTGTTTGGACAATGCTCTCAGGCATATTGTGTGATTCTTGGAGTATCCTGCATAGGGCCAGGAGTTGGATTCAATGGTCCTGATGGGTCCCTTCCAACTCAGCATACTGTATGAATCTATGAAATACATGTGGAAAATACAGTGTCTGGTCATTTGTTAAAAAGTACATCACAGGACACATAAACACGTTTAATGCTCTGCTCCCAGCTACAAAGTCTCACTCTGGTGTAACTCAATTGATTTCCATGGGAATTGTTCACTATATCTCAGTATTATCCACAAAATTTTAAAGGCAATCCAGACACACTGTATTCCTTTCATGTGTGTGGGGGAAACATTTTCTTCTGGAAACAGACATTTGGTAAGCTTCATTACCTTCAAGCAGCATCTTTGCTTCTTTAACTTGACAATGTTTAATCAGATTCTGTCCTCCTATGAGTCTCTTCCACTGTTACGATTCCTAGAGAAGTTCTATAGGAGTTTTTATAGTCTCTGCCCTTCATTCCTCAAGAGGGCTATGACAGTGAGTAAAACAATGCTACTAAGTCAGTGCTACTAAGTTTCTTATTCCTTACTGATTTCTCACGATTCTTTGGAAAACTGTTTCTGGTTTTGCCTACAAAGCTTGACTTAAATGGAGCAGGCACATAAACCTTCCACTTGAAAAAGCAGAAAATTTAGGGTAGGCACAACTCTCTACAGTCCTTTCAGACTGCTGTGCTGTCATACTATGATTGGTAATATCCCATTCTGCAGAACAGCTGCCCCCCCTCTTGAGTTCCCCACAACAAAGGATGGAGGTAGCCAGAAGTGTAAAATCTTCTGAAGGTTAGCAATGTATGTATTTTTTTTTTAAATGATGGTCTGTGTAGATCATAGAATTTGATTTTGTTCAAGTTATGCAGGAAAATGGTACCTGTATCTAGATACAATGTTTTATAGATAGATACATACATAAGTTTTGTTAACTAAGAACAAGTACAGAAAAGAATTACCATGGTAAAACTAGACCAAAACTACTTGGCTTTATCTGTAGCTTTACTGGGGAAGACAAGTGAGGAGTACAATTGTTCCTGTTTTCCCCCATCTCACATTCTCGTATCATGCTCCCAATGTCACCACACAGATAACTCATGCAAGCCCAGCCACTGTGTGAAATCACAGCTTTTTCCTAGTGCTTTCAATGCTACAGAAAATTCAGTACTGCACCAGAAGCAAGACTGTCATCTGTCCACTCCCTCAACCAATTGCCTTTGCTTTTGTAGGTCCTATTAGCAGCGCCAGCCCATTCCCTTATCTCGTACTATCACACCATCTAGACATGTATCACAGGGAGACAACACAAGTCGGCTGGATGGAGATGGAGAAGGGGCTTCACTTTCTCAGTTAAAGACAGCAGCCACCTCTGTCACTACAGTATACAACTGAATGTACACATTTTCGAATAATACACCTGTTTTCATGGAAGTTTCTGTTTGACTACATGACATTGAATGTTGAGATAATTTTGAATGCTTGGAAATGACACATATGCAGTGCAGTTTAAACCAATTATTGTGTTAGGCTTCAACACCAGTAGAATAAACCCATTGAAATCAACCTGGCAGACCACGACAGGTTCCGAGCTTGCCCTCAGAGAATGGTCTTCAATTAGAAACCGCTTGAGTCTGTTTACTGTGAAGAAAAAATAGTATTTAACATCAACTTTCATTTCAGCTCATTAAAGCCAAACAAGCACTTTTTAAGTGTACACTTTTCTTATGCTTTTAAAAGTTGGTAAAGATTACAGTTACTGCCCTGATATACCTTCAATAGATTTTTGCAAACATTCCTTTCAATCTAACTGCATGACTTAATGTTTTATTTTACATAATTTCCCCAATCATTGAGAACATCTAAAGCAAAGTCTGACAACTATCTGTGGATGAAAATAAGAATTAAAAAAGGAATGTATTTCAAAAAGAATATACTATAAAGCAGAACAGTAAGAGTTCATAATACTGGTATGTAAGACAAAATACTATGATGAAATTTAGAACAAAAGGTAAACCACTGTGGGTGTTTTATTTGAGTCAGAATTGCTGAGTGTCAACGCAATAACACACAATAACACACACGGTTGAATGAGGGTTTTCACATGTCCTAAATGTTGCATCTGTTCGATACAGCATTCTGTGTTCAGTGCTCCTCTTCATATTGCAGCAGTGGCCGAAAACAATACTCAAACTCAGTGCCCTGCTGTGAGCATCACTAAGCATGCACATAGGAAGCCATAGTCCCTGGCCTGGAGAGCTTGCAATCTGGGTTGAGAAAGGACATAAAAATTGGAAAAAAACAAGACAGTAGAGGAGGAAGTCTAACGGAACCAAGATCCCGCACTAGGATAGGATAAGAATCTGAACAACAAACAATTTCTCAACAGATTTAGTGTTCTATTCATCTTATAATTAAGGTAAATAAATAAAGTCAGTTCTTCCCAAGACTCATTAAATTAGACACTATGATTTTCAATCTTCCTAAAATAGATTAATTATTTTGCCTAGAGAAAAAAATGCTCAGAAGCCAAGAAATGCACACCATCAATTTAGGCAAACTGGCATACTTCTGTGTAAGTGGATTTGTTTCAGGACTGGAAATATGTCTATTTTCATAGAATCACAGAATGGGTTTGACCTTCAAAGACCATCTAGTTCCATCTTCTCTGACGTGAACAGGGATGCCTTTCACTAGGTCAGGTTGCTCCAATCTGGCCTTGAATACTTCCAGCAATGGGTCATCCAAAGTTTCTCTGGGTAGCCTGTTTCAGTGTCTTACCATCAGCATTGTAAAAAAATGTTTTCCTTGTATCTAACCTAAACCTGCCTACTTCCAGTTTAAAACTGTCGTTCCTTGTCCTGTCACTACAGACCTCAGTAAAAAGTCTCTCTCCATCTTTATTATAAGCCACATCTATATACTAAAAGGCTACTAAATGGTCTCCCTGGACCTTTCTCTTCTCCAGGCTGAACAACCTTAGCCTGTCTTCATAAGTAAGGTGCTTCAGTGTTCTGATCATTTTTGTGGCCCTCCTCTGGACCTGCTCCAACAGGTACATGTCTTTCCTGTGCTGAGGACCTTGGAGCTGGACACAGTACTCCAGGTGGGGTCTCATGAGAGCAGAGAAGAGGAGAGGAAGTACCCAGAATGCAGCTGGGTTTCTGGGCTGCAAGTGCATGTTGCACCCTCTCCTTCCAGCAAAGAAACCATGCCACTCAGCTTGGTGTCACACAAGAAAACTTTCTGAGAGTGCATTCAATCCTACTGTCTGTGCCATTAATAAAAATACTGATCAGTACTGGTCTGAATGTGGACCCTTGAGGGACATCCCTTCAATGCAATGTCCTGATTGCCATTTGGACACTGAGTTGTTCTTGGCAACTCTTTGAATTTTGCCCGTGGTGAAGCCATGTAGGGTGTCTCTAATTACTTCCCTAACATCCACATGCTTTGACCCAGGAGGATGCACCACATATGTTTATGTAATCCATAAAACCTTTCTCAGGGTTTACATACAAAACTTTCCAAACATAACTGACTGATAAGCAAAATAGAACCAATACGTGTTAATATTATCCAACATTTGCCTGTTAATACCACAGGAACCAAGATTTAATTGCAAGTGTGAAGGTATTTATTTTAGAAACATCCTCCCCCCAATCAGGCATTTACATTTTGACATCAGATACAGCAAAGCACTGTATCTGCTGTAGACATCTACAAGAAATAGATGCTTAAACTATACTGTTTTTCTACACAAGCTTGATTAATATAACTCACAAGTCTGAGCCTGTCTCTCTTATCAGAAAACCTTTGTCAGGTTTCTGTGTCCTGATAGAGGATAACCATACTATGGAGAAGTTGGATCAAATAATTGTTTCTATTCTTCCCTCATTTCTTTTTGAATACAAAACATAAACTCTATTTCTAATGTCCTTGATACTGCTAAAACATTCTCTTTAATGCAAAGTTGCAAGAAGGTTGATATTCTTTACTGTGTACATATTCTTCAGTGAAAACAAGTAGCAGAAAATCAAAATCCTAGACATAGGAATAGAGGAGTTCCTCTGACAGTTCCTTATTAATTTCATCAGTAGGTAACAACTCACATTTGCATCATGAAGGGAAATATTAATTGCTATTTTAATTAACCCTTGAATGCACCTTATTAGTATAACATGAGATTCTTTTCTAATGTCAATTATGAAAATTCACTTTGGGATTTGAAGGGGGGTCTTCTTTGGTATTTTTTCATCAGACATTGGAGTTCCACAGAGATAATCACCTGTCTCTGTGACATCCATGCAAATTCAGGGATGGTTATGAAGTCAAAGATACTATAAACTAGACGGAAAAGAACTATCAGATCCAAGTACACAGGAAGGTTAGGAATTATATCTACTTGTAAACTAATCAACCTAGATATCATGACCAAGACACAATGAATCTAGAACTTCTTTATGCTATTTTTGCAAAGCAAGTTTTAAAGACATTACTGCCATACCGTCTGTCTTTGACAAGATGCACAGTAAAATCATGTTCCAAAATTTCTGCTGATGTGTTCTGCTCTTTCATTACATTGGACAGTGTTTCCCTTTGTGAATGATTTACTGGGACTTCCCCCCTATTGAACACAAAAGGAAAATCATAGATTTGGAAAGCTATCCATTCCTCTCCCTCTATTCATAACATTTATAATCTCAAAACAGTCTGGTGAATGTCTCAATTCAAAACTAATTGTTCTCTCAAGTCTTCCTTAGCTTGGACTTACTAGCTGGGTTTTTCTGCTTTTGTGCAAAATATGCAGAAGGGAAGACTCATTTTTGATTTCTGCCGTGACAAAGACATGCATGTGTATAGCAATGTTCAGCCAGGTCTTTTTTTGCATTTTTCACTTTAACCTCTCCTCAGTATTCAAAAACTTCAATAACATTAGGTTGTCCTGTCTGAGATGGTGGGCAATTCTTTAGCATGTGCTCTGCTTGTGAAGACAACTCAGGACTGAACTACAAAAAAGTAAATAATATGTAAACAATAAAGTATTGTTTACATATGGACTGTACTAATCTAATTTGAATTTTATTAACCTTGCTAAATAAACTAACTAGTCCCAATCACAGACGTTAATGCATAGATAATGAGCTCTTTACTTTGAGTGTCTTCGATTTCTATTCCTTTGTGCATGTCATCAGACAACCTGATGAAAACAAACACACCTAGTTATATTACTTATATTAAGTTTCATATACCATTGCAAGGATACTACAAAGATAATAGTTAGGGAAACTTTCATTACAAATGCTGAAATGTAAGAAAAGAAATAAACTTTGTGGGTTTTCAAATCTCTAACTGAAAATTGCAGTAGCTGCATATTTATCTGTTTGTCTCACATTTTGAAAAATCTCACTTTTATAGAAGTCTTGGAAGACAAACAGAAAACAAACAGAAAAGATATTAGAAAAAACTATTCAGGGATAAAACACACCATAAATTCAAGAAGTGAGAGGCTTTTTGTTTAATTTTCACGACACTTTTTATCTAAGTTCAAGAAACTATATAACTGTATCCATATTCAGATTTAGCAACACATTGACACTAAAAAATACTGCTATTAAAACCTTATTTCAAACCTTTGATTTGACAAAAAATCCACTGACAACAGAAGGCTTTGTCTTCAACTCTCACATGAGAAAAAGGCAACAGCTGTCTCAGGTCAGGTTTTCTTGATAATGCTGTCAGATCCTGAAGAAAAAGACAAGTGTGGTTACTTCCTTTGGTAGGAATGAAATTCAGCAGTTCTAAGCATGGTGTATAAAACAAAGCAACCACAAGTTAATATTGCAATGCAGGTAGATAAGCCCAAAATATTAGATAGGGAACAGGTGGCATTTTGGCTGATAATTTTGAATTGAGGACAATACCTACTTAAAATTCTAATAATTTTCTTCAACAAATTGTCAAGTTCATTGAATCAACAAAAATCTATTTGTTCCATTACAAATTCAAAGCAGAAAAAAAATCTGAAAGCTTACTTTTGTGCTTTACTTATAGTAGGGACTGATTGGAGACTTCAAAATCAGACATACAAAGGGTAGCTAAATTTAATTAGAAGATGAACTTTTGTGAAACTAAATTCTTACAGCCTACTCCAGACTACTGATGTCAGAAAAAGTCTATAACTCTCTGTCCTGGTTTTGGACG